>JXCR01136444.1:255450-367862 GCA_002079205.1 Phalaenopsis hybrid cultivar | reverse complement strand
TGGTCAAAATGGTCAAATTGAATCCAATTGAGGGGTCCAAATGTGTTTTGGGAACATTTAGAGTGATTTTGGAGATTTTGGGAAAGTTTGGGGTGCCAAGGGTATTTTTGTAATTTTGGCAATTTGGGGGGGTATTTTGGTAAATTTGGTATTTTTGTGGTCTTGGGTAAATTAGGTATTTTAAAAAGTTTTGAAATGATTTTTGAACAAATTTGGATATTTTGGATGAATTTGGGGATTTTGGGAATTTTTGCCAAATTTAGGGCTCCTAAGGTATCTAGGTAATTTAGGGGTGTCTGGGGCAAATGACCCAAGATGAGTATTTCAAATAGAATTGGATAGATATCCATTCTAAATGAACCATGGATCAATAAAACCCTCATTTTGGGTTCTTATGTATTGGTTTTAGTTAGGATAATGTGAGGATATTATGTAGCTTAGCTCCAAACCAACACCCAGGGTCAATCCTAAGGCCAAGTAATCCTATAGGAACTCCTCTTGAATCCTCTCATAATGATCTTACCTACTAAATGTTAGAGGTTAAGATCAATATGTGAAAGTTCAAGTTGAGTAAAGAGAAGAGTTTTGAATTTCTAATGGTGAGGGTACCTTTTCTAGTTTTCTAAGACTAGTCAATAGGAAAGTCCTATGGCTAGATCTAGGCTACTAAAGAATTATCTAGACCTCAACCAAAAGTGAGGTCAACACACTATCATAATCATATCGACGTTCTAAACCTCCAATCCTTTCATTTATTAATTCTATACTCTTTCGCTGCAAGGTCAACTCATTCATCAAATCAGTCAGAGTAGGGAACTAGAAGGTGAAAGGTCATAACTTGTAGAGGGGACATCTCTACTAGTAGAAGGTTCTTGACTCCTACTTCCAGTTCTCCATTTTTCATGGGATTCATAAGTTTTCAAATTATCTTTACTAATGGGTTTCATAGGGTAAACCCATTCCTCATCACCTCCAGCTTTCACTCCAGAAAGTTGGCAAAGTGCATAAATAAGGCTAGGATGTCCTAGACCTCCACTTGTTTCACTCCTTGTCGTAGTCAATATATTCTTAAAAATGATCCTCCCTACATTTATATTTATATTATTCTAAATACAGAAATTTAGAATAGCTTTATCTCTAGTTACCTCACTATGGTGATAAGTCGGTAACAGAGTAGAGAAAATGAAATAGTGTCACGCTTTAGAGGTGGCATTTAGGCATGGAAGCAGAAAAATTTACCCGTTCTCGCTGTTTTATCTTCCATGTTCCTTTCCCATCAAGGAAGCAGAAAAATTAGTAGAGGAAATAAAATAGTGTCACGCTTTAGATGTGGCATTCAACATGGAAGCAAAAAAATTTACCCTCTGTTGCTTTATCTTCCATGTTCCTTTCCCATCAGTGAGAAAGTTGATCACATCATTCAGGGGGGTTTCATAGTACTGAAGGATTCATAATGGCAATTATAAGAGTCTGGGACTTCGTAAAATGTGTTAATGCGGGCGACATTAAATTCAACAGGAAATCCCGGCACTTAAAAAAATCCGTCTTCAGAATAGAACACGTTGGCATAGAATTCTTTCACAATATTTGCAGCAACCTTATTGGTGGTGTAACAGAAGTTTTCTCACCTCTGCTCGGTAATAACTAATTCAATTTCTCCTCCCGGACCCTCAAAAACTCTATCTTGTATACACTTTTTTCCTTCAAACACTGAAGTAAACCTTGATTGAGCCTTCACATTGGCGAAGCGAGACTCGTCGAACTCAAGTCGTTTCTTTTCTCATGGAGACATTTCAATCTAATCACAATTATAGAAAAATTTCAAAATATACTTCAAATATGCAAATAATGGCCTCCAATAGTAATTCTAAGAGTTCAACATTAAGTTCCATGAATTTCTTCCAATATTTTCTTCACATTCTCAAATTTTTTGGATCTCCTCAATGTAGAAGTAATCCATGCTTAGAATCAAATATTTTTAGTTTGGAGTGAAGCTCTTACCTAGAGATGATCAAATTCCGGTGTCAAAAAGCCTTGAAATCGCCCCAAATCCAAGATCTCTCAAGCCCTAGGTCGAAAATTGTGAGATCTCTCAAGCCCTAGGTCAAAAATTGTGTTTTTCAGAGGAAGGGGATGATGAATAGTGGTGATTGACTGGTCAAAATTGCAGTTAAAGGTGTTTTTTCGGGATCTCTTCGTCAGCGGGGTATTCGGCATCGTCGGCGTGCTCTATTGAAATTATCTCCTACGTCTCGGGAAAAGTCCACCGTCGGCGGCGTCGAGGGCGTCGTCGGCGGCGTCGAGGGCGCCGTCGGCGGCTTCGAGGGTTTCGTTGGCTAGCTCTATTGATTTGGTTCAATTCCCAAATTTTTTCGATTTTGATCAATTTCAAGCCTCAACGACATCCGTTCAATCATTATAGACATAATTTTAAGTGATTAAATGATGTACTATCTCTATTGATTTGGTTCAATTTCTGGATTTTTGCGATTTTGATCAATTTCAAGCCTCAACGACATTTCAATCATTATAGACATAATTTTAAGTGATTAAATGATGTACTTATCACAAATAAACTTTCAATCCATTGAATTGGTTCAATTTCCAGATTGTTGCGATTTTGATCAATTTCAAGCCTTAATGACATCCGTTTAGTCATTATAGACATGGATTTTTGCAATTTCGATCAATTTCAAGCCTCAACGACATCCGTTCAATCATTATAGACATAATAATGATGTACTTATCACAAATAAACTTTCACAATACAAAACATCACAATTATATATAAATTCCAAGAGATACAATATATGTTACATAACACACCTAAGTTGGTATTTCTCAACTTTAATACATTAATTCAGCGTCGCAATCCAAGCCACAACACTCAAAACGCTAAAAACAAAACATCTTATGCTTAGTCTCAACTATACAGAGATCTAAAAGCATAATTCTAAAGCAAAGCAAATGCAAAGCTCAAATCAAATTACATACATAGACAGACAGGTAGTAATATAAATCTATTATTCTTCAGATTCAGTACTTATAATTTTAAGCTCTAATTATGATTCTTGTTTACTTCCCGGGCAACGGCGCCAAAAACTTGACAGCGAGTTTATATATGTTTAAAAATATAATTATTTAATATTGCTGCTAAAAGATTTAATTCCTAAGCAATTGCACCAAAAGNGGATTCTGAGTAGTTTTCTTTATCTTTCTCCTTAAAATGATAAGTAATTAAAGTGTTGGATGAAAGTTGTGGGGAGTATTGATCTTTAATATTGGAAGAAGTTGTGATGATTTAAATCCATGTACTTCTTTTACTTCTTGATTTGACCTAACCAGATGTTAAAATTTGTTGTGAGAACATGTAAGAATTGGGTTGGTATTGTCTAAGTCAACAATTGGAAAGAATCACATGAGGTTGTATGAATGAGAATGTAATTCATATATTTTAGTGCAAATAAATAGGAAAAGAATCTTTGAAGTGTGTAGAGTTAGAGGACTTTAAAGTGATAGGTTAAAGCCCCCAACTCGGTTTGTTGTTCTAGGTTTTGATACTAGATGTTAGCCCTCAGGTGGAGGGAGTCGAGGGAACTCTAGAGTGAGAGTTGGTATCTTCCCTGCCTAACCAGTCTTCAGAACTATTCAAACTTTAAATTAGCCAATGTTCTTTATATCATCTCTAGTAAGGGTAAGGAATATAATTGCTCCTATTTGGCACAACACAATTTGCATACTTCTACAACAAAATTTCTGTACTTATTACTGATTCATGATATGGAGAAAGGTATTTTCATATTAAGTGTTTTTCTTTACATAAGCTAAAGTTATCTTTAGAAATTTTTACTGTTTTGTCAAAATATCAAAAATACCAAAAAGATTTGAATTTTAATTACTGTCAAATTATCTTTAGTTTAAGTAATTGTCTTTTAAGAATAGAAAGTTTGATGTTCAATAGTGCATATTGCAGAATTTCTATGGGTTCAATATTCAGGTCTTAATCAAAAAGTTGTATATTACTTGATAATGATACGTATACTTGCGTAGTATCCCAATATGTAAATTAAGGAGTTCAATTCTTATTTTATTCACGATCAAGTTTTTGGTTTTATTGCAAAGTAAGGAAATATAAGTAAAAATTATAATTAAAGTCATTGTTATACTGTTGCATATAAGCAGTTTTGAGATCAGCTATCCACACAAATTCTACCTCACGAAAGCTTCCCTGCTTGTTTCTTTTATTTGTTCTTGTCATTGTATACCTTAGCCCTCCAATCTCTTCTCTCTTTAATTCATTTACACAATTAGAGAGAGAGTTATTTGAAGAGAGAGATTATACGATGATAGACAAACTGACGACTCTACACTACACAACAACAATAATGACCGAATTGTGGTAGTACGGGGGTGAAAAGAGAGTCATCCGGACTAAAGAAGTTTTGCAGCTTTTTTAGACTAAGTAAATTCAAAACTAATAGTGGTGTCAGGATGAAAAAACCATGTGATCTTGATCGGCGTCTTTTTACATAAAATAAAAATCCCCTGTTTTTAATAATAATCATCAACCTTCATTTTAAAAAATAAAATAATAAAAAATAACATAATAGAAATAATAATTCTCCCTTTAGATTTACGAGGATTTCTTGGATGAGGTAACCCATGGTTGCTGACAAGAAGACTCTGGTCTAAAGAAGTTTAACAGCTTCTTTACACTAAGTAAATTTAAAACTAACAGCAATATCGGGAGGAAGGAACCATGTGATCTTGACCAGTGTCGCTTAACATAAAATAAAATCTCCTTTTTTAATAACTTCAATAATAATAACCATCAATTCAAAATACACTTCATATGACCATAACAAGGAAATAACAAGAATCTAGGATAGGACTCCTTAGGCATGATTTTCTCTTTCTTTTCATAGAACTTGGTGGTGATAAGATTAACCAGCTATCAACCTTTAAGGCAGTGAAGTCAAAACACGAAATGAAGGATGAACCTTAATGAAACTCTCCATAGACTTAAAAAACTTAAAACCTTAGGACTTTGAGGTCATTCGTCTAGCACGACATAAATCCTCACACTAAATTTTAGGCTTTCGTATGATTGTATGCCCTATGATAAAATTCCTAACTCCTTTTAAGATCTCAAGATCATTGTTTGGTACAACATAAATCCTCTAATCTTCTTAGGTCATTTGCATTATTGTAGATATTACAAATGTAAGCTCTAAATCTTAATTAAATTGTAGGAGTAAAACATTAAATAATTTCACTCTAAAAAATGTAAAGCCAAAACATATGATAGTTTGGGAAGTCACTGAGGTTGTCTCTATATCTGTGACATATCCTACCTTCTACTCCTTTTGATTCCAAAATAATTGTTTCTCTTTGAGCCTTTTTTCCCATGAACAATCGTGAAAACTAAACATCGATCTTAATTGAGAGTTTTCTTAAGTGATTTTGGTCGCTGAAGATGTATTAACTATAGGGGCTTGCGCCTAAGGAGAATTAATAACTCAGATAATCTAAACTTTATATAATCTTCAGATTATGTAGGAGAATGATATGTTGGAAATTTTATGGAGCAAATAAATATAATAAATTTCTTATNAATTTTTCTAATGTTCTAAGTCAAGATCTTAATTTTAAATGGCTTAAAAATGAATTTTTTCTAATTTTTTTTTAAAATAATTCTATTAATTAAAACATAAATAAAAAAATATGAAATTTGTTTCTTTGGGTTCCTTGGACTGAGAGAGATTTAATAAAATATAAAACATAATTTTCCACTTAAATATTATTTTATATTTAATTAATGCTCAAAACAAACAATTAATTTTAATAAATAAATTAAATTTTTATAAATCATAATAATTGATCCAAGTGGTCCTCTGACCTAGGTGAATCTCCAATAATTTTCTTAAGGATAGAAGTTTTATTTTGATTGAGTTATTAAATTTTCATTGAAAATCATTATTTTTGCATTAAAAATAATTATAAAAATTAAATAAATTAAAAAAAATCATATTTTCTCCCCTAATGTTTTAATTAACCCATGAGTGAGGTAACATAAAATCTCTAAGTCATATGAGTCTCATTTAATGAATTATGGGGTGCTAAGGCATTAGGGGCAGAAGTGTAATTTTGGAATTTAGAGCTTAATTAATATTTAGGCCTAATCCAGAGGACAAATGGGTAATAAATGATTTTAAAATAACTTGTCTTGATGATTGAAACATAGAGAGGGATAAGTGGTAGAAACCAACCTTACTTTAAGTTTCATAAAGAATAAATTTATAATTTTTCAAATTAATGAAATTTGGAAGAATATTTTAGTAAAGGAATATTAAGGTGAGGGGTTTGATTTGGAAGATCATAATTCAATTATTTTGAACCCTAATTTATGGTCTTAATATAATTTATAATTAATGATTGAGAGCACAAACATTCAAAACCTTTTTTTTTTAAATCTTACAAATCTACCCATTAAACTGTAAGGGCATAAGTAGTGAGTTAGGCTTAATCAAAATTTTGTCTAATGAGGTTCAAAAAATAACTTATAATTAATTTAAAACCTTCTAAAACACTACAAACCCATTCTTTAAAATCATGTTAACCAAATTCTTTGATTAAGTCATGTCGCCCTCAAGGGTCTTTACCCAAATAACTCACAAGTAAGATATCAAGTGATAATTACTCCACTTATAGGATAATTAAAACATCAAATTCAGTGAGCATAAGGGTATTAATTGGATGAACTATATAACAAATATGACAAAACCAAAATGAACTCAAGATAATTCCGAGGACCATGAAATGTCTATGGTATTGCCCAAAATTTATTCATGATCCTTTGAAAATCTTGAAGGACATGTGAGCTTATTATAATTTGCTTAATGAAATCATCCATAAAACTTAAATACACCAAGATATGACATAGGATTTGGTAGGCACACTTTAAGTTTGTACTTTCTACTTTTTCTATAAGCATGCTTAATTCCTACAAAATTATACATAAATATGCTTTGCAAGTACTGAAGTTTTAGGTGGAGGAACGAGAAGTCTGGCTAAGTATGCTTTTAAATTAATGCATTCACATTTCTGTACCTTTTTCATTTCAAATATGCATGCTAAACAACGATGTCACCCTGCATGAAAACCAAATCTTTTGGATAGCCACAAAATTGAAACCAAAACCAAAACTAAAATCAACCAAGATAAAATTCATCCCCACAACATTCAAAAATATACAGCAACTCAAACTTTAATCACAAACATCACAAAACAACAATTGCAACTAAATTAAGACGTCTCTATAGGATGATGTCAGCGCTATTTTTGGTGGGGGGAGTTGCCTGTAAGAAGCTGTCGGTCACCGGAATCAAAATCCTGTCGCCCTCATCAGAAGGACGTTTAATTTATATCAAACTGACCCCATATTTTTCAAAATGACCCCATATTTTTCATAGTTTAAATGAAAGAGTGTTGTACCTTAAACCCTATTTCTATCTCAAAGGATAAACACAAGACTTGAGGATGAGGCTCAATCAAATAAACTAAGGAATATATGACATCCGTTTGGTCTGTGAAACCTTTATATTTGCTGATAAGTTCCTTTATTTAATATAAAGAATTAAATAGGGTTTATATTAAGCTGGGTTCGGATATGCTTCTTATAAGGGCAAGCCCATATAGTTAATTACATCTTAAATGACCAAAGTCACCTAAGAAGAATCGATAAAAATCAGAGAACATTATCTTCAAGGAGTTTCAAAGAGAAGGACTTTTCAATGAGATCGAACATAGAGGTGTGAAAGGGGATTGGTTTAAATTTGGAACATTTTGTTGTAGAGTACAAAGGAGGAAGACTTAAGGGAAGTCATGGATCCAGACGAGAACCTCGGTGACTTCCCAAGTTATCCTAATGTTTGGCTTTAGTTTTGAGGAGAAATATTTAGGTGTTTCATCCTGCAATTTTATTTGTTAGGGCTTAGATTCATGTGAAACGATAACACAAATAGCCTGGAAGATGTGAGGGTTTAGGTCGTGAAAAACGTCAACCTCAGAATCCTAAGGCGAGTTAGGACTTATATTGTATAGAAGGCCTATACAAAGGCCTAAAGATAAGGTGAGGATTTACACTGCATAAGTAAGCAACCTCGAAGTCCTATGACTTTGTTATTTAAGTCTAAGGAAAAAAGACTGGTTTAGCTGGGGAAGACGGGTTTTGCTGTTGAAGATGGTCGTGCTACCCACCATGCTAGCTCCAAGCTCCTTGCCGCGACGAGTTTGAGTTTTCTAGTGTATCATGTTATAATGTCAAATCATGTTGCCCTATGGTTGAAGTTATTTAAATTTTATGGGGAATGTTAAAGTTGATTAGAGCGACACCAATTAGGATCCCACGGTTCCATCGTTCTGGCACCACTATTTTCTATTGGATTCACTTAGTCCAAATGAACTTACAAAACTCAACTTAATGAGTTCCATAATTTCATTTAGATGGTGAGAAGCCTCGTTAGTAACCGTAGGTTACCTCCTCTGAGGGATTCCCGATGATCCGATAGAGACGTTTTAATTTAGTTGAAGTTATAGTTTTGTGTGATGCTTGTGATTAAATTTTGAGCTCTTTTATATTTTGAATGTTGTAGCGGTGAATTTTATCTTGGTTGATTTTAGTTTTGGTTATGGTTTTGGTTTTTGTTTTGGTTTTATGGCTATCCTGATAGTTTTAGTTTTCATGCATGGTGGCGTCGTTGTTTAGCATGCAAGTTTGCGGGTATAAAAGTACAGTATGAAAGTATAAGAAAGACAACACTAAAAATTGTAAAAGCGTACCTGAGAGAGTCTTCTCGTTCCACCACCTGAAACTCAAAAGGCATGTTAAGGCAGTTTATATGAAACAGGGAAGTAAAATTTTGAGGACCTATCTAACCCTAGGTCATATCTTGGTGGGTCCTTAAGAGTTTAATTAAGGATAATTTTGTCAAGCAAAAGATATTAAGTTTAGTAGATCTCTGAGGTATCCAACAGATCTAGAGAAAGAAGCAGGTCTGTGCTACTCTCTCGCTGCCTAGTGAAAAATCCAAAGTTCTTTTAAACTTATTATGTTGCTTAACAATTTATCCTACAAACACCCTAATGCTCAGTGAACATTGATGTCTCAATTATTCCTATGAATAGGGTAATTATAATTTGTAATTTCATTTTGAAGATTATGTGGGTGAAGACCCTTAAAGAGGCAAGTTAGTGTTATTGGAACACTTAACCAAATTTTGGTTATAATTGGGCTTGTAGTGTTTGAAAGATATTTTAATTTTAAATGATGTTTACTTTTCTAATCCTTGTTTAAATGAAACTTGATTTAGCCTAAGTCACTACTAAGCCCTTAAGACATAGATGAGTGTCTTAATTAGTTTTGAAAAAAGTTAAGCTTTTGGTGATCATAATTCTTTATTTAAATCTTACTTGAAAATCAAAATAGGGGTATTAAATTGATGAATTATTGACTTCAAAAGTTATACCCCTAAGTCCTAAGTTCATTTTATTTTAAGAAACTCCAAAATTTTAATAATTTAAAATTTTATTAACTTATCTTTTCAATTAAAAAAGTGAGGTTAGTTTCTCCTAATTAACTCCTTGTGTTTCAAACATCCAAATTAAGATCAGAGATTGCCCATTTCCTTCTTTGATTTAAACCTAAATGTTAATTATGGCTAAATTTCCAAAATTACAAATTTGCCCCTAAGGCTCTAACACTTCATAATTTCTCAAATTCAATTCAAATAACTTTGAAATTTTTATCCTTCCTCATTCATGGGTCAATTAAGATATGAGAGGAGAAAATATAATTTTTCAAAATTTAATTTATTTTATATAATTATTTTCATGCAAAAATAAGATTTTTCAAAGAAAAATCCTAACTTGACCAAGGTAAATCCTAATCCCTTAAAATTTTTATTGGGGATAAACCTAGACTAGAAAAACCTTTGGACCAAATTTTATGATTTTTTAAATTTTACTTGAATTTTAAGAATTATTTTAAGTTCTGGGGTATTTATTAAATATAAAATATTTTAATTGGGGAAAATTAAGTTTTATATTTTTTTGAAAAATCTCCCTGAGGTCATAGAACTTAGGGGAAAAGATTTTATATTTTTTCTGAGTTTTATTTGATTTATTGGAATTGTTCTTAATGAAAACTCATTTTAGCCTTAAAAAATTTATTTTTTAGCTTTAAAATTCAATATCTTTATTTAGAAAACCACGTGAAATATCCCAATTATTCCAACGTGCTTAGGAAAAAATTTAGAACACTTCCATGAATTTTATTATTTTGTGATTTTTATGAATTTTTAATTATTTAAATATTTAAAATAGGCTAAAAATCAAGCTTTTATTTTAAATATCATTTTATTTTTAGAAAATATCCTTGATCATAGAGAACTTAAAAACTAAGTTTTATAATTTTCCAAGTTATATTTTGATTTTTAAAAATCATTTTTTGTGCCAAAAAGATTATTTGACTTGAAAAATCAATTTAATTATCAAATGAACGTAAAATGCTTTGAAATTTTTGTGGTGAGTTCTCTGGATCCTAAAATATAGTGGAGCTCAAAAATCAAGTCATTTTGTTGTTTGTATTTTTCAAAATTAATTATCTTAGTGATTAGGTATATTTAGAATGACTAGGCTCATGAGAAATTTTCCTAAAGGTTCTCTGGTGATAGTAAACCTTCCAAAATTTTCTTGGATTTTTCTAAGCAACATGATAATTTCCATGATTATTTTAAGCAAATAATGCACATAAACTTTAAAAATGTGATTCTCTGTCTAGGAATCTCCTCTGACTTTTGAAAACATCAGGGAATGTTCCCTGAGACAGAGGCAACAACATGCTAAAATTGCAAGCTATAATGAAATGCCTATATGAATGGAGAATCAAAAGATTCAAATCTGTATTAAATTAAACAAAAATAAAATATGCATCACATGGACTTAAAATTATTTCAACAATGTTTTCCTTTGTTCACTGAGCAAGAGGGTATTTTTATTTTACTTTTGTGATTTTTGTACACCAAGATATGAACTTTTTATGTTGGGGGTATTTAAATAAATAGGAAAAATCCCTATTTATCTATATAAATAACGCGACGCAATGTAGATCCTAGGCAGCTCCGAACTCCATGCGGCGTGCTCCCATTTGACGTCGCCATCCACCTTATCGCTGACTCGGCCCGCGGTTTATGTTCCGAAGCGCTGTCCAGATCGATCTTCTCTGTCCATTCGATACATGATTGATCAAAAGACTCCCCATCATCATTCCCGATAGAGTGATCCCATGACCGTCCACACTAAAACCTTATGATCTCAACCTATACTCAACCAAATCACTTCTGGTTTGATCCTATGGACTCGTTTAAGTGGGACAAACACATCCATACGGTAATCATGCAATTAAATTAAGCCTAATTAAATGGAGAATCAAAATGGGCTTGAGAGGAAGAGAAGTTTTATACATTTGCGCTGAGAAATGAAGCTTCAATCAGAGAGTCTCGGCACGTTTGTTGTGATCCAAAGAGGCTAGGGATTGAGTCTCTGGTCTTGGTGTGAGGCCTAGATATGATTTCGATCACGGCCAATTTTGGGTGTTGGTCTAGAGCTATTGTAGAGGCTATTTCAGAGGGGGATTTTGTGGGGCTTTGGCTTCGTTCTTGGTTGTGAAGGTGTGGGCACAAGTAATTGAAATTTGGTGGATTGTGGAAGTGTAATGAGCTCTCTCCTAGCTTTTGGCAGAGGTTTGAGCTCAAAATTGAGCTACCACAGTGGAATTCGGTGGAGGAAGAGGGTTGTATTGCACTGAGGGGATCTTAGAGAAGCTCTGTGAGAAGTTTGTGGGGCTCTCTCTAAGAAATTTTCAGCACTCCTCCGATGGCTATGGAGGTGAGTTTTTATAAAAATGGCTATGGGGTGGCTCTCAAGGCAAATGTTTGGGTGCATTGTGGTGCTTAGGTGGAGGGCAGAGGAGCTCTACAATTTAGTTTGGTTTAGATGGCCTCTAGGTTTGATTTGGGTAAATTTCCATGGGAGTGGCTCTCAGTTAGGACATCTTTAGGTGGTTAGATGGGTTTTGGCTCAGTCTTAGGGTCTAACCCTGGCTGAGGTGGAATTAATTTGATGGATTTGGGGTAGTTAGGCCATCTTTAATGCATGGGTTCAATGTGGGTTCAAGTGATCAAAGTTTGGGTTTGGGCTAGGTTAGACATGTCAAATGACCTAATTGATTGATCAACATTGTGTAGATGATTGTTATGAAGATTTTTGATGAAGGGTTGAAGTGATTTTGAGTTTAATTGGTAGGTCAATTTGAGGGATTTTTGAAATTTGGTAAATTTGGGCATGTTGGGTTAGAGATGGGTCTATGTCGGGCTAGACTTGGGATAAGTCCAAATTAAATGGTCCACATGATCAAGAGAGACATTTTGAAGATTTTTCATGAAGGGATGGAGTGGACATTTTTGTGCTAAGACCCTTAATTTGGTGAGATTTTGAGACATGGCCAATTTGGGGCAAATTTGGGGCTTTTGGACTCAGGTTGAAATCAAATGAATTTGAGGTCTCACCAAGGCTAATTGAAGGTCAAGTTTGATGTATGGGGATGTTATGAAGGTTTTTTAACACAAATTATGGCCAATTAAGTGGGCTATGGGTTCAATTTGGTGGAACCAAGTCATAGGGCCAAAATTGGGTTTTTGGTTTAAATCAAAATTGGGTCCAAATGATGGGTCAATTGAGCTTGGATTTGGTTTTTTTTGGTCATATTGAAGGTGAATTTTAGTTTTGAATTGAAATTAGGGTAAATTGAGACAAATTGGCTAGACATTTGAGGTAAATTGGGGAAAATATGAGCCTTTAAAGGGCAATTTGGGGGTTTTGATCAAAGATGGTTAAATTGGCCAAATTAGGTCATGTGATAGTTGAGAAAAATTAAATTGGGAATATTTGGGAGGTTTTGGGAATTTTTGGGATTTTTGTGGAATTTTAGGAATTTTTGGGTAAGGGGGGTATTTTGGTAATTTGGCCAATTTGGGGATTTTTGGTAGTTTTGGTGTTTTCAAGGTGTTTGAAATGATTTTTTGAACTAAGTTGGGTATTTTGCCTAGATTTGGAGATTTCGACCAAATTTGGGGTCCCCATGGCATATAGGTAATTTGGGGGAATTTAGGGGCAAAAGGGTAGATTGGGTATCTTGGTAGAGTTGGAGTGCCAACTGACCAAAGGAAAATATGTTGAGATTTTTATACCTATTTTATATTATTTTTGATGATATTGCACTTTAAAAAAAGGTATTTTTGATGTTTTGTTGCAGGAATGATGAATTAGGGTCATTGGAGCAAAAAGATGCAAAAAGATGCAAAAAGAAGCGAATTTGGAGAAAAAAGGACCAAAATGTGAAGATTTGAACTAGGCCACCGACGGCGACCTCGACGCCACCGACGGTGAGATTTTCACAAGACTACAAGACAAAAATTTCTAGAAGCCCACCAACGGAGCTATCAACCTTGCAGATCGAGATCGACGGTTATGCTTACTCAAGCTTTGGATAAGGCCAAATTTTGAAGGGATGCTTAGACAACTCTTAAGAAAGCTCATCTACAACTTTAAAAGAGTATTTTGGTTGAAAATAGAATAGTCTAAGAAGTCTAAGAAGTGCAAGAAGTGCTAGAGGTGCTAGAGGTTAGAGAGATTCCATTAGTATAGTTACTAGAGTGTATCAATTGTGAGGATTTCTTCGAGAGATTGTAAGAGAGGAGGGAAAGTGAGAGATTTCTTCTTTCTTGCTACTTCGAAGAGGAATTCTGTGTGTTGTAAAGATAGAAAGAGATTCAGAGGAACTTCGAGGAGTGTTCTTGGGGAGAAATTAGAGATAAGTTTAATTGTTGTAGTTTGTATGGCTTTGATTTTATATATGAATTCCGAGTTTTGTTGTGTTTTCCCCATGAGTTCTGAGTTGTTTTCTCTGTCTTTCTCCTCATCTCGAGATTTGTGAAATGGTGATTTGAATTGGTGAAGCCATGAAAATGTTTATGAAATTGTGAGGATCTTTTCACTTAGTTATTAATAATTGGCAAAACCATGAAAATGTTTTTGGTAATTTGAATTGGTGAAGCCATGAAAATGTTAAAGAAATTGTGATGATCTTTTCACTTCAATCTTAATTTATTGGAGCCATGAAAATTTTAAAAAAATTATGATGATCTTTTCACTTCGATCTTAATTTACATGAAGCCATGAAAATGTTTGAGAAATTGTGATGATCTTTTCACTTCGATCTTAATTTACTTTCAAATCTGCCCAATTGATTTGTTAAAATATGTTGAGTTTTACAACTAAAGTGAATTTACTTTCAATCTGGCCAATTGATTTGTTAAAATATGTTGAGTTTTACAACTAAAGTGAAAGATCCAAGATTCAGGGAGGTCAAAGCCCTTGGAAGTTGGGTGCAAATAAATAGGAAAATATTATTATCATCCAAGATTCAGGGAGGTCAAAGCCCTTAGAAGTTGGGTGCAAATAAATAGGGAAATAAATTATCGGGTATCCAAGATTCAGGGAGGTCAAAGCCCTTGAAATAGGGAAATATTATTATCGGGCGAAGAATTGGAGATTTTAGAGTGACAGACTAAAATCCTCAATTANGATGTTAGCCCTCAGGTGAGGGGAACATGGGAGCTCCGAAGTGAGAGCCGGTATCCTCCTAGCCTAGCCGCAAAATCAGTAACCAAGCATAGGATTAGTCAATGTTTTTTATGCCTGGACCAAAGAGAGCAGATTCAGTAAACAAGCGTAGGATTAATCAATGTTCTTTATGCCTGGACCAAAGGGTAACACGCAGATTCAGTAAACAAGTGTAGGATTAGTCAATGTTTTTTATGCCTGGACCAAAGGGTAAAGAATAGTCAGTAAACAAGCGTAGGATTAGTCAATGTTCTTTATGTCAGGACCAAAGGGTAAAGAATAGGTGCCTATTTGGCACAATATAATTTGAACCAATTCACTTTATCCATTCACTATAATTTCTTGACAGGGAGAAACTATTGGCACAATATAAATTGAACTAATTCATTTTATCCATTCACTATAATTTCTTGACAATAATATAAATTGAACTAATTCATTTTATCCATTCACTATAATTTCTTGACAAAGAGAAGGATGCTTTCTTATATATCATTTGGCACAATATAATTTGAACTGATTCACTTTATCCATTCACTATAATTTCTTGACAAGGTGTAGGATTAGTCAATGTTCTTTATGCTTGGACCAAAGGGTAAAGAATATTTAGCCGCAGAATCAGTAACCAAGCATAGGATTAGTCAATGTTCTTTATGCCTGGACCAAATGATTAGTCAATGTTTTTTATGCCCGGACCAAAGGGTAAAGAATAGGTATGCTCCTATTTGGCGCAATATAAATTGAACTAATTCATTTTATCCATTCACTATAATTTCTTGACAAGGAGAAGGATACTTTCTTATATATTGAATATCACAATTAAACCTACTTTATATCATTAGTTATTTATTATTTATTAAAATTATCTATTTATTTCAATTTCCTATTAGTGACAGATAAGTAAATTGAACGTCGTTGTTGTGATTAAAGTCTTACTTTTCTAAAGTCTTAGTCGGTAATTCTAAACCACTCCATGTGGGATCGATATCTAGTACTCCATTAGAGCCCTATATTACTTGAGCGATACGTATACTTGCATTGACAATTCGATTTTAACATTATTGAATATTATAATTATACATCTTAACTAAATCAGACACATATATAAAGTCGCGATCAAGTCTTTGGACACCGTTGCTGGAAATTAAATCTTCTAGTAGCGTCATCAAATTCTTGTATTTGTGGATTACAAAAAAAAGTAAGTCAAGTTTTTGGCGTCGTTGCCAGGGAGTGATTGAGTGAGTGAGTAAAATCACGATCATAGTAACGGACAAATTATGATTATTAGAAAATTTTTACTTAAATTGTAACTTATTTTTATATTTCTATTTACGTTAATTATATTACTGAGTACTGATTTCAAATTGTATGCGTAAATTTGGACCTGAAAATCTTATACCCTACGATTCAGAATTAGGACGCACTGTCAAAAGGATCAGAAAATTAAGAAGAGAACCTAGAAATTCTGATACAATGGAAAATAACCTGAACACNTTCACAGAAATTTCTATCCAAATATTTCCCTTCATCCAAAACTGCTAAACTAAGAAATGACATAACATCGTTGTGTCAGATTGATGGAGAGTGAATATATGAAGCTTGGGAGAGATTTAAAGATCTTCTTAGGAAGTGTCCTCGTCATTCGTTACCAGATTGGTTCATAATTCAAAATTTTTATAATGGATTAGTGGGATAACTTAGATCGATTATAGATGTTGCGGCTGGTGGTTCTCTAATGTCAAAACCTTTTGATGAGGCTTCATCAATTATAGATGTTGCGGCTGGTGGTTCTTTAATGTCAAAACCTTTTGATGGAGCTTATTTCATGAAGCGGCTGGTGGTTCTTTAATGTCAAAACCTTTTGATGAGGCTTATTCATTAATAGAAGAAAATGCTACCAACAATTTTCAATGACCCTCTGAAAGGGTAAATCCTAAAAGAGTAGCTAGTATCCACGGCTGGTGGTTCGTTAATGTCAAAACCTTTTGATGAGGCTTATTCATTAATAGAAGATATGGCGTGGTTCTTTAATGTCAAAACCTTTTGATGAGGCTTATTCATTAATAGAAGAAAGACTACAACTCAAAACCTTTTGATGAGGCTTATTTATTAATAGAAGAAATGACTACCAACAATTTTCAATGACGGGTAAATCCTAAAAGAGTAGCTAGTATCCATGATTCTGATGCAATATCTATGTTAGCTTCGCAGATTGCTGCAATATCAAAAGAATTAGATCATTATGGGATGAATTATTCTTCAACACCTACTATGATAAAAGAAAATTCATCTGGGCAATTTGTGGATGTTCAACCTTCATATGAGACCTTAAATGATATTAATAGACCCAACAACCCATATTTGAATTATTATAACCAAGGTTGGAAGAATCATCCAAATTTTAATTGGAATAACAATTCTTCTACAGATCAACAATGGGCAAACAACTCAGTGAACCCATTAGGAAATTCATCCAACCAGAAAAATGTTAACTATAGACCTTCTTATCCTTCAGGATTTAACAGTAATACTCAAATTAAGTAGAAGAAGTTATCTATGGAAGAGCTGATATTAAACATGATTAAACAGTAACACTCAAATTAAGGAAAAGAAGTTGTCTATGGAAGAGCTGATATTAAACATGTTCAACAATTACAGAATCAAGAAAATCAATTACAGATTCAAGGAAATCAATTACAACATCAAGCNATATATATATATATATATATATATATATATATATATATAAATATATATATATAATTATTTTCCACTTAACAAAAGAAGAACAACAAGCTTTTGGGACTTATTATTGGTTGTTATGTACTATCTCTAAATTTCATATGCTAATATGCAATATTTTTGGATAGCCTAAGACTTCTCGGGCAACAACAATAAACAATTATTGGTTATTATTGTTCATAATTAATGATAGTTTGTTACTGTTTCCATGGGTTGTTGAATAAAAATACTTCACCAAAAGATTACATAGCAACTATTTCATATGCCTTGTTCAAGTGTAGAGAAGCATTTATCACTAAGAATATCTACTTTATAGTCCATGAGGTTGAAAATAACTTTAAACACAGCTCGTAGATTGACATATGTGTATGAAGGGATGGATTATCAGGTACTTCTTTTTCTTTTGGTTCATTTATATAAATACCACAGAATTCTCGTCTAGTTCTATATCTAACACCTAAAAATTTATATTCATATGCATAACACTTAGTTCTTTTTATACACACATATTCTTTGTAACTAATCATAACTGAAGGTGCTAGATCCAAGGTTGTTCATATTCGCTGTTTTGATGGGTTAAATTTTTTCTAAATTGTGGCAGTTTCATATGACATTTTTTCTATCATATTTTAAGACTTTGGTGCCTTATTATTGGCTATTAAACAATGTTTTTGGATGGCCTTTAGATTCTTGGGCAACCATAGTCAACGATTACGGGTTATTATTGTTCATGTTTAATGGTAGCTTGTTATTGTTTCGATGGGTGGCTGATTGAAAGTACTTGATCAAATGAATACATTGTTACTTAAACTGTTCTTACATTCATTACATATTAGTAAAAGCTCAACCATCTGCAAACCACTAAGTTTCTAACTAATGCAAATTCATCCTACATCAATACATAGAAAGATACTCATGAAACCATGTCTTACATTAATTACAACATCTACGTTTCTCTTTTCCAATGGAGTGGCAAAGTTAAATAGAAAAAAAAGAAACGATTTTAAGGGGTTGATAGGAAAATAAAAAAATTAACCTCATTATTATGTGTTAAATGAATAATTATATTGAGCTTTATAGTTTACTTAATTTTATATAAAGTTTAGTAACACTACCAACGTTTTTTTAGCATGACATGATTAGAATGGTGATGACAGTTGATTTGTATTTAATAATGCATTATTTGTTAGTGCACTGCTGCACTGATGGTCCTGACTTTTTATATAAATGTAAAATATGCGACGTATGCGATTATATGTTTAATTTTCTTAATAGTTATTCTTAATTTGCAACAAAATCAAAAACTTGATTGCAAGCAAAAGCTAAGTAAGTTTTCCACTATGAAACAAATAAAAATACAATTATAATATTCAAATATGGGATACTATGTAAGTATATATATCATTATCAAGTAATATAGGACTTTTTGATTAAGCCCCCAATATCGAACCCACAGGGAAGACTACAATATGCTCTTAAGAAAACTATAAAGTTTAGATGACAATAATCTACTTAGCAAAATATTCTTTCTTAAACTTAAGATGTTATAATAGGAATGAAAGTTCGATTCTTTTTGTAAATTTTGTTTTATGAAAATAAAATAAGTAACTAATTAACTTAACAAAATATTTGCAAGATGAAGACTATATAAGTAGAATATCTTTTTCTTTATCATGAATCAGTAATAAGTATAAAAATTCTATTGTGGAAGTATGATAAATGTGTTGTGCCAAATTGAAGCAATAATATTCTTTACCCTTACTAGAGAGGCTGTAAAGAACATTGGTTAATCCATTGTTTGAATAGTCTTGAAGACCGGTTAGGTAGGGAAGATACTAGCTCTCACTCTAGAGTTTTCTCTTCTCCCTTCACTTGGGGGCTAACATCTTGTATTAAAACCTAAAACTATAAATCAAATTGGGGGCTTTAGCCAGTCACTCTAAAGTTCTCTAATTATACACCCTTGAAAAGTTTATTTCCCTATTTATTTGCACTCAACCCCATGAACTATATTCTCATTCATGAAATTAATATGTGATTCTAACCATTTGTTGACTGAGGCAATACCATCTCGGATCTTACATGTCCTCACAACATGTATTAACATATTAATTGGCCAAATCAAGAAGTAAATGAAGTGTAAGGTTTCAAATCATCACAACTTCTTCCAACACTGAAATCTAATACATCACACAACTTTCTTTAAACAGTTAATCACTTATCATTTTAAGAAAGAAGAAAAAGAAAACTACTCAAAATTCATAGAGAAAACACAACCACACATGAGTTTAAAAGTAGAAATTATGCACACAAACAAGAAATTTAAATTAAAACCAAGTATAGTCACAAAGATAAACACTTATCTCAAATACTCTCCACCAAATGTCTTAAAGTTCCTTTGATTTCTCTTCTTTAACTCACAATACAAATTAACACTCAAAATAAAAAGAAAGTCGTAACCAAAGGAAAATATGTTGAGATTTTCATACCTATTTTATACTGTTTTTGATGATATTGCACTTTTAAAAGGAAAATATGTTGAGATTTTCATACCTATTTTACATTGATTTTGATGATATTACACTTTAAATAAAGGTATTTTTGATGTTTTGTTGCAGATATGTTGAATTATGGTCATTGGAGCAAAAATATCCAAAAAGGAGCGAATTTGGAGTGAAAAGGACCAAAATGTGCAGAATTGAACTAGGGCATCGATGACGCCATCGACCCCGCCTACGGTGAGATTTTCCCAAGACTCCAGAATTAATTCATTAAGAAGGTCCGCCGACGAAGCCCTCAAGGCCGCCAACGGCGAGCTCGACGGTTATGCCTAATCGAGCTTTAAATAAGGCCAAATTTTGAAGGGATGTTTAGGCAACTCTTGGGAAAGCTCATCCACAACTTTAAAAGACTATTTTGGCCAAAAATTGGAGAGTCTGGAAGGGGGGAAGACTCAAAATTAAAGTGTGAAATAAGTGTAGAGAGTCTAAATTGTGAGGAATTCTTCGAGAGATTGTAAGAGTGGAGGGAAAGTGAGAATTTTCTAACTTCTTGTTACTTCGAAGAGAAATTCTGTGTGTTGTAAAGAAAGGAAGAGATTCAGAGGAACTTTGAGGAGTGTTCTTGGGGAGAAATTAGAAATAAGTTATTTACTTGTTGTAGTTTGTATGATTTTGATTTTATATTATTGAATATTTATTACGTCCATATTTATCTTATATTTTTAAGCATATATAAAGTTGCGGTCAAGTTTTTGGCGCAGTTGCCGGGGAGTGAGTAATAAAATCANAACTCTTGGGAAAGCTCATCCACAACTTTAAAAGACTATTTTGGCCAAAAATTGGAGAGTCTGGAAGGGGGGANGGATCCCATTTTAGGAATAAATATATTCAGAGATTGGTAGAAAAATTTAATATTATTCACAGAATCTCTACAGCCTATCATCATCAAACCAGTGGGTTAGCTAAAGTTTCTAATAGAGAGATTAAACAAATACTTGAAAAGACTGTAAACTCTAGTAGAATAGATTGGTCCACTAGATTGGATACTGCATTATGGGCTTACAAAACTGCTTATAAAACTCCTATTAGAATGACTCATTACATATTGATTTTTGGAAAGACTTGTCACTTACCAGAAGAATTGGAGCATAAGGCATATTGGCCGATTAAAAAATTCAATTATAATTTGAAAAATACTGGTAAGAAGAGATTGTTACAATTAAATGAATTGGATGAATTAAGGAATGAGTGTTATGATAACGATAAAATTTATAAAGAAAAATTAAAGTTATGGCATGATCAGAAGATTAACCAAAAACACTTGGAACCAGGATAAGAAGTTTTACTTTACAACACTTGGTTGAAATTATTTCCTGGGAAATTGAAGTCTCGTTGTTTAGGGTCATTTACTGTGACTCACGTTTATACTTACGGAGCTAATGAAATTGAAGATTAGAAAACGGGAAATAGATTTAAAGTCAATGGACATAGATTAAAACCTTATTATGACGGTAAAGAGGTTTTAATGATCAGTCAACATGAATAACACCTGAATAGGTCGGGCTGACGACGTTAAACTAAACACTTTATGGGAGGCAACCCATATTTATCTTTACTTTATTTATGATTATAGTAGTTTTTATTTGAAATTATCGCTAGTTTTTGGTAGTGTTAAGCTCTACTATTCTTATTTACCCTTGAAACATCTTAAAAATTGGATCCATGAAGAAAAAGTGGAACGCATTCGGACCAGAGCGAAACTGTGAAAATTTTGCCTTGGGCGCCGACGGTGCCCTCGACGCCACTGACGACACCCTTGACGCCTCCAACGGCAGGTTTTTCCCGAGAGTCCAGACAAAATTAGTACAGAAGCGTGTTGATGGTGCCCTCGAGGACGCCGACGATGAGACCGGTAAGATGACAGTTTCTTGTGTTTGAGTGGCGGTTTTTAACGGTTTTTGGGCGCGAACAGTCTTTTTAAACTCAAAAATTCGAATTCTAATTCAAATTTTCCCTCCAAAAACAAAGTGAAATTCTACCAATTCCATTCTTATGGCATCCAATTCCCCCGATAATCCCAGAATGCGAGTTTTTAATCGGCGGAAGTTTATTAGTGCGGAAGGGTAGCAAATCTTCAACAAGTTGCTGGAGAAGAAAAGAATAATCAAAGAACGAGGATTCATGAATTGCAGATTGAATAATCCCATGACGGCTATTGAAGAAACGATAGTGCGGCTATTATGGGAAGTGCTGTGCTNCATGATTCTGATGCGATATCTATGTTAGCTTCGCAGATTGCTGCAATATCAAAGAAATTAGATCATTATGGGGTAAATTTTTCTCCAACACCTCCTATGATGGAAGAGAATTCATCTGGGCAATTTCTGGAAGTTCAACCTTCATATGAGACTTTAAATGCTATTAATAGACCTAGCAACCCTTATTAAAACTATTATAACCCAGGTTGAAAGAATAATCCAAATTTTAATTGGAATAACCATTCTTCTACAAGTCAACAGTGGGCAAACAACCCAATGAACCCATTAGGAAATTCATCCAACCAAGGAAATGTTAACTAGAGACCTTGTCCACCAGGATTTAACAGTAACACTCAAATTAAGAAGAAGAAGTTGTCTATGGAAGAACTGATATTAAACATGGGTCAACAATTGCAAAATCAAGGAAATTAATTACAAATTCAAGGAAATCAATTAAAAAGTCAAGGAACTGCTATTAAGAATATTGAAAATAAATTAGGGCATATCGCTACTGCTCTTAGTAACCGAACATTAGGAACTTTTCCTAGTACTGTGGAACCAAATCCTAAAGATCAAGGAAAAGAACAGATAAAAACGATACAATTACGAAGTGGAAAAGAATTGGAAATGAGTATACAGAAAGAAACAAAAACTAAAAAAGAGAAAGTGGGTACTGAAAAAGAAAAGGATCATGAATACCCAGATTTAGAATATCCACTTACACCAATGAAGGTTACTGTGGAGAAACCTCCACCATCGTTTCCTCAAAGATTGAAGCAACACCAATAGAATAAACAATTTTCCAAATTTTTAATTCTTAAGAAGTTAACGGTAAATATTCCCTTCGTAGAAGCTTTAGAGCAAATGCCCAATTATTTGTCTTAAGAAGTTAACGGTAAATATTCCCTTCGTAGAAGCTTTAGAGCAAATGCCCAATTATGCGAAGTTTATAAAAGATATTTTGAACAAGAAAAGGAAGTTCACAGATAACTAAACTGTTGCAGTTAGCAAAGAGTGTAGTGCAATTATTCAGAAAAAGTTTCCTAAAAAATTAAAAGACCCTGGTAGTTTCACTATACCGTGTGTTATCTGGGAAAAATTTTATGGAAGAGCTTTATGTGATTTGGGAGACAACATTAATCTTATGCCTCTATCAATTTTCAAAATATTAGGATTAGGAGAAGTCTCACCTACATCTGTAACTCTTCAGTTAGTAGATCGTTCAGTTACATATCCTAAGGGCGTTATAGAATATGTGTTAGTAAAAGTGGATAAATTTATCTTTCCTATGTTTTTAGATATGGAGGAAGATAAAGAAATATATAGAAGATGTGTTAGTAAAAGTGGATAAATTTATCTTTCTTGTGGATTTCATTATTTTAGATATGGAGGAAGATAAAGAAATACTTACAAATTTATCTTTTCTATGGATTTCATTGTTTTAGATATGGAGGAAGATAAAGAAATACCTATCGTAGGGAGACCATTTTTAGCTACTGGAAAAGCTATGATAGATGTTCAAAAAGGAGAATTAATAATGAGAGTTAACCTTTCCTGTGGATCTCATTATTTTAGATATGGAGGAAGATAAAGAAATACCTATCATTTTAGATTCTTATGGATTTCATTGTTTTAGATATGGAGGAAGATAAAGAAATACCTATCATTTTAGGGACCTTTCCCATGGATTTCATTGTTTTAGATATGGAGGAAGATAAGAAAATACCTATCATTTTAGGGAGATCATTTTAATCATTGTTTTAGATATGGAGGAAGATAAAGAAATACCTATCATTTTAGGGAGACCATTTTTTGTTTTAGATATGGAGGAAGATAAGGAAATACCTATCATTTTAGGGAGACCATTTTTTGCTATTGTTTTAGATATGGAGGAAGATAAAGAAATACCTATCATTTTAGGGAGAGCATTTTTAACTACCTTATTTTAGATATGGAGAAAGATAAAAAAATACCTATCATTTTAGGGAGACCATTTTTAGCTACTCGAAAAGCTATGATAGATGTTCAAAAAGGAGAATTAACTATGAGAGTTAATGATCAAGAAGTGGCTTTTAACATTGCAAAATCTATGAAAATGATAGATGTTCAAAAAGGAGAATTAACTATGAGAGTTAACGATCAAGAAGTGACTTTTAAGATTACAAAATCTATGAAATACCCCTCTGTTGAAAGAGATAATGAATGTTTTTGCATGGAAATTAATGAGCATCTATTGAAGGAACCTTTCGAACATTTTGAAGAGAAAGAACAATTTGAAGAGAGTGATGAAATTATTTTGGACGAATTAGAGAAGAATTAGATTATGTTCAGGAAAGATTTGAGATGTTGGATATTACAAAAAATGCTGATAAAAATCTATTTTATTATGTTCAAGAAAGATTTGAGATGTTGGATATTACGGAAAATGCTGATAAGAATCTATTTTTATGTTCAGGAAAGATTTGAGATGTTGGATATTACGGAAAATGCCGATAAAAATTTATTTCCATCGATTATAAAACCACCTGAACTTGAGATGAATTGTTCAAGAAAGATTTGAGATGTTGGATATCACAGAAAATGCTGATAAGAATCTATTTCCTTGGGAAAGATTTGAGATGCTGGATATTACAAAAAATGCTGATAAGAATCTAGTTCCGTCAATTACAAAATCACCTGAACTTGAGTTGAAAATATTGCCTAGCCATTTGAAGTATGTGTTTCTAGGAGACTCATCTGTGTTACCTGTAATTATATCTTCAGATTTAAATGATTTGCAAGAGCAAAGACTGTTAAATACATTGAAAAGATATAAGAAAACTTTTGGTTGGACCTTAGCTGATATTAAGGGAATCAGTCCTTCGATCTGTATGCACAGAATTATATTAGATGAACAATATTAACCGAGAGTTGATCCACAAAGAAGATTCAATCCAATGATGAAAGAAGTAGTTAAGAAAGAAATTTTGAAATGGATAGACACTGGAATTATATATCCTATTTCAGATAGTGCATAGGTAAGTTCAATTCATTGTGTTCCTAAGACAGGAGGAGTGACCGTTGAAATAAAAGAAAATAACAAATTAATACCTATCAGATAAGTTATTGGGTGGCGTATTTCCATTGATTATAGAAAATTAAACACTGCCACCAGGAAAGATCACTTCCCTTTACCCATTTTAGATCAAATAGTAGATAGATTTGCTGGGTACAAAAATTTTTATTTTTTAGAAGGATATTCCAGTTACCATCAAATTCCTATTGCTCCTGAAGATCAAGNGAAGATGAAAATGACATGGCCATGATAGTTAATCAATCATCTCAGAATTCACTGCCAGTTCAACCCTTAGTCTCTCATAAGTCTTTGGTGGTCCTGCGCCGAATCAAGAAGTGGAAAAGGAGGTACAAAATGTCATCAATGCAATTAATAATATCTACGATTTCTTCGATCATATAGACTGGAGGATGAAGGAACATTTCCAACATTCTGGATATTTAGAAAATAGTTTGATACGACTGATGAGGAGGATGAAATTAATTGAGAAGGATTCTACCGAAGAATTTCCATTCCGACTCTTCTACAACCTCTTTGTTCATGTGCAATCAATGGGCGATCTCAGAGAAGAATCGAGTACCGAGTCTGAGGATTAGTAGATTTATATTACCACCTGTCTGTCTATCTATGTATTTTAGTGTTATTTTGTAGTTGCTTTGCTTTAGAATTATGCTTATAGATCTCTGTATAGTTGAGACTAAGCATAGGATATTTGTTTTCAGCATTTTGAGTGTTGTAGCTTGGATTGCGATGTTGAATTAATGTATTGAGGTTGAGAAAATACCAAACTTAGGTGTGTTATGTAACGTATATTGTACCCCTTGGAATTTATATATAAATGTGATGTTTTGTGTTGTGAAAGTTTATATGTGCTAAGTACATCATTTAGTTATTTAAAATTATGTCTATAATGATTAAACGGATGTCGTTTAGGCTTGGAATTGATTGAAATTGCAAAAATTTGGAATTTGGACAAAATCAATAGGCTTGCCGACGGCACCCTCGACGCCGCCGACGACGGGATTTTCCCGAGACTTAGGATTTAAATTCCAATTAAGCGCGCCGACAGCGCCATCGACCCTGCCGACGGTGAGCTCACAAAAAACACCTTTAACCGTGATTTTGACCAATCAACCGCACTATTCATCGTCCCCTTCCTCCTAAAAATGCCATTTTTCGACTTAGGGCTTGAGAGATCTTGGATTGAGGGTGATTTTAATACATTTTGACACCGGATTTGATCATCTCTAGGTAAGAGCTTCACTCCAAGCTAAAAATATTTGATTTTCACTATGGCGGATTTGATCATCTCTTGGTAAGAGCTTCACTCCAAACTAAAAATATTTGATTTTCACCATTGATTTCTTCCACATTTGGATTTGATCATCTCTAGGTAAGAGCTTCACTCCAAGCTAAAAATATTTGATTTTCACCATGAATTCTCCCACATTGAGGAGATCCAAAAAATTTGGGAATGTGAAGAAAATTTAAGAAGAGGTTCATGGATTTTATTGTTGAACTCTTAGAATCACTATTGGAAGCCATGATTACATATTTGAAGTAATTTTTGGAATTTTTCTATAATTTGATTAGATTGAAATGACTCCACGCCAAAAGAGAAGAGTTGAGTTCGACGAGTCTCGCTTCATCAATGCGATGGCTCAAACAAAATTTACTTCCATATTTAAAGGAAAGAAGTGCATACAAGATCAAGTTTTTGAAAGTCCGGGAGGAGAAATCGAATGAGTTATTGCCGAGCGGAGGTGGGAAACTTTTGTTACACAACAAATAAAGCTGATGCAAATGTTGTGAAGGAGTTCTACGCCAATGTGATTTATTCTGATGACAGAATCATTCAAGTGCGTGGATTTCCTGTTGAGTTTACTGCCGCCCGCATCAACACTTTTTATGAAGTCCCAGACTCTTATAGCTGCCACTATGAATCCTTTAGTACGATGGAAGGCCTCCTCAATGATATGATCAACTTTCTCACTGATGGGAAAGGAACATGGAAGATAAAACAACAAGAACTGGGAGTAGAAGTCAAGAACCTTCTACTAGTAAAGATGTCCCCTCTACAAGTTATGATCTTCCACTTTCTAGTTCCCCTACTCTCACTGATTTGATGAATGAGTTAACCTTGCAGCGGAAGAGCATAGAATTGATAAGTGAAAGGATTGGAGGTTTAAAACGCCGACACGATTATGATAGTGAGTACCTGCTGAGGCATTCATATTTTGAGGTAGCTTATTACGAAGCTCAGGCCCGACACTACAGAGGTGAGCCAGATGTTACGTTTCTTGAGTATCCTCGATATACTCAGTATCAACCTAATCCACCTGCTGATCAAGGAGATGAAGATATAACTTGGGATTTTGATATAAAATGAAATTGATGTACTTATGTTTGTATTTTTATTTTATGCAATCTTTTTGTAATAGAAAATGATGTTTATGTATTTGGACTTTCATTTTTATTTTGTGTAGTTGGATGATTTTTAATTCTTGTTATAAAGTTAGTGTGGTAGTTAATTGTGCATGTATAGATGTTGAGTAGTATTGTGGATTGCAATGTAATGAGATTTTTATTTTGCATTTTAGTTTCTATTGTTTAGTATTGTGGTTGTGTTAGGAAATGTTGTGCTTATTTAATGTTTTAGTTTTATACTTGTTTCAAAATTTTATTACCCAAAAATTCCTCTAATGATTTATAGNGTGCTGATGTGTAGATGTTAGCCCTCAGGTGAGGGGAACGTGGGAGCTCCGAAGTGAAAGCCGGTATCCTCCTAGCCTAGCCGCAAAATCAGTAACCAGGCATAGGATTAGTCAATGTTCTTTATGCCTTGACCAAAGGGNGTCTCTTCTTGTTTGGTTTCTCTCCTCTTTGAATCATTTATATGGTTCGGGAGGGATATTTATTCAAATGGGAAAAGTATACAACGATCGACAAGTTGGTGACTCTTTTTAAAATAAAAAAGAGAAAAATGAACGGAAACAAAATCTGGCGACTCCGCTGGGGATGAGTCTCTCTCTCCATACTTGGAGTTTCATTTTTTGGGATTATAGCCTCTCTCCGTACTAGGAGTTTCTCTCATATTATCGTGACCTGGTTCTCTTTCTTTGACTCACAGTTGAGCCTTTAGTGAGACCTTGGTTTTCAATCCATGTGTCAGTTGCTACGGGTAGTAATTGATATATTTTGTCCTTTTCTCACCCTCAACAGTTCGGTTACTGCATTATCGCATGCATCGATGTCGTTGTATTTTTTGATTGATTTCATAAACTTTTTCTATTTCCGATCGTTGCCCCTTTTTGCCCTGCTACGCGGAAGAGCAAGAAGATGGATATGATCGCTACCGCCGGGGGAACCCTTTCCCTTCTCCCAGAGCACTTTCTGTGTTCCTGAGGGTGTCATAACCTTCAGTTCCTTCGAGCACCTCTGTGGGATTACCTTACGTGATCCTACACCCTCTGAGGCATTTGCTCTATGCNGATCAAGTTTTTGGTTTTGTTGCAAAATAAGAAAATATAAGTGAAAAATACCATCAGAACTATTGCTATACTGAGCATAAGCATTAAGTTGGGATCAGATGCCACCCACAAAGCACTTGTTTTAACGTTGTCAGCCTGATGTATCGAAATGTTTCACTCGGATAGACCCAACATCAAAGTTTCATTATAATAGGGCTTGTTTTCTCTAATGTAAGGTTTTAACCAATGTTTGTTTACATTAGTTATACATTCATTTTTTGGATCCTTAATTTCCATAGACCCATAAGGATAAACTTTTGTCACAATAAATGGCCCCATCCACCTGTACTTAAGTTTTCTGGGAAATAATTTCAATCGAGTATGGAATAATAAAATTTCTTATCTAGGCTCAAAATTCTTTCTTAAAATCTTTCAATCATGCCAAATTGTTATGTTTTCTTTATAAATTCTAGCTTTTTTGTAAGATTCATTTCTAATTTTCTCAAGCTCATTTAATTGCAATAATAATTTCTCTCCAAAATCCTTTAAATTATAATTAAATTATTTTATCACCGAGTAATCTTTATGTTCTAACTCAACTGGTAAATGCAAGCTTTTCCAAATATGAGCTTATATGGAGACATTCCTTTATGAGTTTTATAAGCAGTCCTATAAGCCCATAATGTAGAATCAAGTCTATCAGACCAATTAGTTCTTCTAGGATTTACAGTTTTCTCCAAAATTATTTTAATTTCACGATTTGATACTTCTACTAATCCACTTGTCTGTGGGTGATAAGCTGTGGATGTTCTATATTTAATCCCATATTTTCTAAGTAATGTTTCCATTTTAAAATTCTAAAAGTGAGTTCTCTCATCAGTAATGATTACTCTTGGCAATCCAAATCTAGTAAAAATATTTTTGTTTAGAAATTTTGCAATGCTCAGAGCATCACAATGAGTCAAAGCTATCACTTCAATCCATTTAGACACATTGTCCACTACTTATTAGATATAAATCTTTCCTGAAAATGGTACAAATGGTCCCATAAAATCTAAACCCCTCACATCAAAAATTTTAACTTCTAAAGTAAAATTTATGGGCATTTCATATATTTTAGAAATATTGCCTACTCTCTGACATTGATCATAAGTTTTCAATAATTATTAACATCCTTAAACAATGTAGGCCAATAAAATTGAGTGTAAAATTTTAAATGTAGTCTTATTTATTCCAAAGTGTCCCCCAAATTCAAATTTATGATAGTTTTGTTTAATTTCTAGAGTTTCATTAATTGGTACACATCTTTGAATGACTGAATCACGACATCTTTTATATAAATTACAGTCACCCCAAAAGTAAAACCTTGCATCATACATAAATTTCTTTTTTTTGTGGCTTGTTAGTCCGTATGGTAGAATATTACTACCTAAGTAATTAATTATATCTGCATACCACGACATATGCCACTCAACAACAACATAAATTTGTTCATCAAGAAAATTCTCACTTATGTCATCCTCATTTTCCTATTCATTTTCATTTTTGAGTCTTGACAGTGATAAGCAATTTGATTATCAGCTCCTTTCCTATCCACTATCTCAAAATCAAATTCTTGTAAAAGTAGGATCCATCTGATTAATCTTGGTTTTGCATCTTTCTTTGACATAAGATATTTAATAGTGGAATGATCGGTATGCACAATGCATTTAGCTCCAAGTAAATATGGTCTAAATTTATCAAAAGCATATATTATTGTCAATAGTTCTTTTGAGTGGTTGAGTAATTAATTTGAGCTTCATTAAGAGTTTTGCTGGCATAATATATAAGTTTAAAAATCTTATCATATTTTTATCCTAAAACAACTTCAATAACATAATCACTTGCATCACACATTAATTCAAACGGTTTTTCCCAATTAGGTGAAATAATGATAGGTGCAGTAATTAATTTTTCCTTTAATAAATTGAAGTATTTAAGATAATCATCATTAAAATCAAAATTAGTGTCTTTTTATAAACGATGGCATAGAGGCTTAGCAATTCTAGAAAAGTCTTTAATATACCTCTTATAAATTCTAACATGTCCTAGAAAACTTCTTACTGTTGTTATAAAAGTAGGAGGTTGTAATTCAATAATAATTTAAATTATTACTTCATCCAATTCCATACCATTTTTAGAAATTTTACGTCTCATTGCAATCCCTCCGGTGACCATAAATTAACATTTTTCCCAAGCATTTAAGAACCTTTACTAAATGATCTAAACATGAATCAAAAGAGTGACTAAAATTTGAGAAATCATCCACAAAAACTTCAATTCCTTTCTCAATTAGGTCATATAAAATAGAAATCATACAGCTTTGGAAAGTTGCAGGTGCATTGAATAAACTAAAAGACATTCTTCTAAAAGCAAAAGTCCAATAAGGACTTGTAAATATATTCTTTTCTTGATCCTCTAGAGCCAGAAATATTTGATGGTAACCCGAATATCCATCCAAAAAACAAAATATTGGTGTCCAGCTAGGTTATCCAACATTTGGTCTAAGGAAAGTAAAGGAAAGTGATCCTTCTTAGTGAAGGTATTTAATTTTCTATAGTAAATACAAATTCATCATTCAGTGACTTGTCTTGTTAGAATTAATTCATTCGCTTCATTCACGACTACAGTCACTCCTTCTTTCTTAGGAACACAATGAATAGGATTCAAAATTTCTTTCTTTACCACTTCCTTCATGATTGAATTTAATCTTCATTGTGGATTAGCCCTAGGTTTATAGTTATCTTCCATTAAAATTCTATGCATATAAATTAAAGAACTGGTTCCTTTAATATCAACTAATGTCCATCCAAAAGCTTTTTAATAATTTCTTAATGTCTCTAATATTTTTTTTTCTTTTCTTTAGTTAACTCGAGGGATATTATAACAGTTAAAGTTGATGAATTTCCTAATAATGCATACTTTAAATGCATAAGTGATGAACCAAAAATATATGCATTTTTAGCCCTATATTTTATACTCATTTTTGGTGATATTGCACTTTAAAGGAAGTAATTTTTCATGTTTTATTGTAAGTTGATGATTTTCAACACTTGAAGCAAAAAAGATGAAACTTGGAGTCAGAATAGAGTTTTGGAGGAAATACTTAGCGCCGACGACACCAACATGGACTCTGATGGTGTCAGCATGAAGGAGGAGTTCAGAATAATGGGGGCACCGATGATGCTATTTAATAGAGAGTAGAAGAAATAATTTAGACCACTGGCGGTGACAGCGCCATTATGGGCGCAGACTACGCTATTGTCGGTGATGAGCAAATTTCTAAGAAATTCAATGAATTTTGGACTCTTTTTGAAGAGTTATTGGATACACCTTTTGGAAAACTGACATTATGCTATATTTAGAGCGAAAATTGATCAGAGAAAAAGGGGGCTAGTGTGTCATTGAGTTTTCCATATTGTTTCATTGTGGGTATTGTTTAGTGTGGTGAGTCTGACCAAAGGAAAATATAAGATTTTCATACCTATTTTATACTGTTTTTAATGATATTGCACTTTAAAGAAAGATATTTTTTATGGATTTTCATACCTCTTTTATACTGTTTTTAATGATATTGCACTTTAAAGAAAGGTATTTTTGTTGTTTTCATACCTCTTTTATACTGTTTTTAATGATATTGCACTTTAAAGAAAGGTATTTTTGATAACTTGAGGACATGAATAGTTAAGTTTGGGGAATTTTGACCAAAGGAAAATATGTTGAGATTTACCTATTTTATACTATTTTTGATGATATTGCACTTTAAAAAAAGGTATTTTTGATGTTTTGTTACAGGAATGATGAATTAGGGTCATTAGAGCAAAAATATGCAAAAAGGAGCAAATTTGGAGCGAAATGGACCAAAATGTGCAGAATTAAACTAGGGCGCCGACGGAGCCATCGACCACACCGACGACGAGATTTTCCCAAGACTCCAGAATTAATTCATTANTTTCATGTAGTGAATTTAATTCAGGTAACTATATTTTTGTTATTATTTAAATATTATAGTAGATGTAAAAAAAATATTTTTGTAATAAAATTAATTTTTGTAACTTAAAATATTTAGTATAAGAGAATAAGATTATAGTTAACTATTTAAAGTAAAGGAAACTATATGTTATATTAAGAATCTGGAAATTCATTTGAGAAGAAAAGATTGGGGCTCAATGATGTAAAAACTATAAAAAGAATCTTAGAAATTCATTTGAGAAGAAAAGATTGGGGCTCAATGATGTAAAAGCTATGAATTAAATCTGGAAATTCATTTGTGAGAAGAAAAGATTGGGGCTAAATGATGTAAAAGCTATGAAATATTTATAAGGTAAAGGAATTAGAAGAAAAGATTGGGGCTCAATGATGTAAAAACTATGAAATATCTATAAGGTAAAGGAGTGTTGAGTTTCAAATTTAGGGAAAGAAAAGTGAAGTTCAAAATTATTAAGGCTATCCAGATATATTTTCAAATTTAGAGAAAGAAAAGTGAAGTTCAAAATCATTAAAGGCTATCCAGATATAGTAATGCTCACTTGAAAAAGGAAAAAGAAAGGATTGAAAATAATCCCTGAAAAGAAAAGAAAAAAAATATATAGGATTGAAAGCAATCCAAATGAAAAAGAGAAAAGAAAGAAAAATTATGGAAGTGAGGAGAAGCTTAAGGATATGTCTATTAAAAAATTGGCTTCTCTGGACCTACCTAAAGGGAAAACTTAAATACATTCCTGAACTTATATTTATGAAATTAGATCTTTTACTAGTAGAGTTCTCATGAAGTTCCTATCTCTTGAATATTCTAAGTGACTTAATATGGCAACAATATAGTCATTCTTGAAATAAATAGAAGACTAGAACTCTTAAACTTGATGATTAGATAATCTTGTGGCAACAGAGTTAATTTAATTACTTGAATTGTTTCTGAAAATCTCACTATATTATTTATTTAAATCAAACTTATCGTATTTCTGAATTAAAACTTTACTTCATTAGATCATAACTTTTATGTAGTACTAAAATTACTTGAGGACAAGTAATAGTTAAGTTTGGGGGATTTTTACCAAATGAAAATATGTTGAGTTTTCATACCTATTTTATACAGTTTTTTATGATATTGCACTTTAAAGAAATGTATTTTTGATGTTTTGTTGCAGGAATGATGAATTAGGGTCATTGAAGCAAAAAGATGCAAAAAGGACCAAAATATGAAGATTTGAACTAGGCCGCCGACGTCGCCCTCGACGCCGCCGACGGCGAGATTTTCCCGAGATTACAGGACAAAATTTCTAGAAGCCCGCCGACGGTGCCATCGACCCCGCCGACGGCGAGATCAACGGTTATGCCTACTCAAGCTTTGGATAAGGCCAAATTTTGAAGGGATGCTTAGGCAACTCTTGGGAAAGTTCATCTACAACTTTAAAAGAACATTTTGGTCGAAAATTTAAGAAGTGCAAGAAGTGCTAGAGGTGTTGGAGGTTAGAGAGGTTCCATTAGCATAGTTACTAAAGTGTAACAATTGTGAGGATTTCTTCGAGAGATTGTAAGAGAGGAGGGAAAGTGAGAAATTTCTTCTTCCTTGCTACTTCAAAGAGGAATTCTGTGTACTGTAAAGAAAGAAAGAGATTTAAAGGATCTTCGAGGGGTGTTCTTGGANAAAGGGATGCTTAGGCAACTCTTGGGAAAGCTCATCCACAACTTTAAAAGACTATTTTAGCCAAAAATTGGAGGAGGCTAAGGAGTCTGGAAGTGGGGGAAGTGCTATAGAGATTTTGCTGGAGGTTAGAAAGGTTCTAATAGTGTGAGGAATTCTTCGAGAGATTGGAATAATGGAGGGAAAGTGAGAGATTTCTTCCTCCTTGTTGTTTCGAAAGTGAGGAATTATTCGAGAAATTGTGAGGAATTCTTCAAAAGATTGTAAGAGTGGAGGGAAAGTGAGAGATTTCTTCCTCCTTGCTGCTTCGAAGAGAATTCTGTGTGTTGTAAAGAAAGGAAGAGATTCAGAGGAACTTTGAGGAGTTTTCTTGGGGAGAGAGATTGTAAGAGTGGAGAGAAAGTGAGAGATTTCTTCCTCCTTGCTACTTCGAAGAGGAATTTGTGTGCTGTAAAGAAAGGAAGAGATTCAGAGGAACTTCGAGGAGTGTTCTTGGGGAGAATTTGGGGAAAAGTTATTTACTTGTTGTAGTTTATACGACTTTAATTTTATATATGAATTCAGATNGTGTGTTGTAAAGAAAGGAAGAGATTCAGAGGAACTTTGAGGAGTTTTCTTGGGGAGAAATTAGAGATAAGTATAATTATTGTTGTACTTTGTATGACTTTGATTTTATATATGAATTCCGAGTTTTGTTGTTCTTTCCTCATGAGATCTGAGTAGTTTTCANAATATGTTGAGTTTTACAACTAAAGTGAAAATTACATCCAAGATTCAGGGAGGTCAAAGACCTTGGAAGTTGTGTGCAAATAAATAAGGAAATATTACTATCGGGCGTAGAATTGGAAATTTTAGAGTGACATACTAAAATCCCCAATTTGGTCTTATCATTTGGGTGTTGATGTGTAGATGTTAGCCCTCAGGTGAGGGGAACGTAGGAGCTCCGAAGTAAGAGTCGGTATCCTCCCAGCCTAGCANTGAAAATGTTTAAGAAATTGTGATGATCTTTTCACTTCGATCTTAATTTACTTTCAATCTGGCCAATCGATTTATTAAAATATGCTGAGTTTTACAACTAGAGCAAAGATTACATCCTATATTTAGGGATATTAAAGCCCTTGGAAGTTGGGTGCAAAGAAATAGAGAAATAAAATTATCGGCGTAGAATTAGAGATTTTAGAGTGACATACTAAAATCCCCAATTCAGTCCTATCGTTTGGGTGATGAAGTGTAGATGTTAGCCCTCAAGCGAGGAGAACGTGGGAGCTCCAAAGTGAGAGTCGGTATCCTCCCAGCCAAGCCACAGATTCAGTAAACAAGCGTAAGATTAGTCAATATTTTTTATGCCTGGACCAAAGGGTAAAGAATAAGTATGCTCATATTTGGCACAATACAAATTGAACAGATTCACTTTTTCCATTCACTATAATTTCTTGACGAGGAGAAGTATGCTTTCCTATTAATTGAATATCACATTAGAGCCTTCATTAGTATAATTAGTTATTTCATAGTTATTAAAATTACATGTTTATTTCATTTGCCTATTAGTGACAGATAAGAAAATTGAATTCCATTATTGCAATTAAAGTATTACTTTTCTAAAATCTTAGTTCGTAGTTCTAATATTACTCCTTGTGGGATTGATATCTAGGACTCCATTAGATCCCTATATTACATGAGTGATACGTATACTTGCATTGATAAGTGTGACTTTAGAATTATTGAATATTTTATACCCCATCTTTATCGAATCTATAAGTGTTACTAAGTTTTGGTACACTTGCTGAGGAATTAAATCTTTTAGTAAGGGTATTAAATACTTATATTTTTAAGCATATATAAAGTCGCGGTCAAGTTTTTGACGTCGTTGCTGGGGGATGCAAATTATGATTTTCAAGTAAAAATTTTCTAATAATCCTAATTTGTCCGTTACTCTAATTATGATTTTTGTTTACTCCCCGGTAACGGCGCCAAAAACTTGACCGCAACTTCAACTTAATGAGTTCTTTAAATTTTATAGAGGGCATATTAAGGTTGATTAGAGCGACACCATTAGGATCCTACGGTCTATTTTCTATTGGATTCACTTAGTTCAAATGAACTTACTAAACTTCAACTTAATGAGTTCCGTAATTTCATTTAAACTGTGGGAAGCCTCGTTAGCAACTGTAGGTTACCTCCTCCGAGGAATTCCCGATCATCCGATAGAGACATCTTAATTAAGTTGAAGTTAAGGGTTTTATGTGATGTTTGTGATTAAATTTTGAGTTGTTTTATATTTTGAATGTTGTGGCGGTGAATTTTATCTTGGTTGATTTTAGTTTTGGTTTAGGTTATGGTTATGGTTATGTGGCTATCCTAATAGTTTTAGTTTTCATGCAGAGTGACATCGTTGTTTAGCATACAAATTTACAGGTATAAAAGTACAGTATGAAAGTACAAGAAAGACAATGCTGAAAAATAGTGTACCTGGCGAGTCTTCTCGTTCCACCACCTGAAACTTAAAATGCATGTTAAGGCAGTTTTTGATGAGCAGGAAAGGTAAAATTTTGGTAATTTTCCTATCCCCATGTCATATCTTGGTGAGTCCTTAAAAGTTTAATTAAGGGTGATTCCATTGAGCAAAGAATATTAAGTTTAATAGGCCTCTGAGATATCCAACAAGTTAAGAGGGGAAAGCAGGTCCATGCCTCTCCCTCACCAACTGGTGAAAAGCCTCAAGTCCATTTAAACTTGCTTAATGGTTCATCCTGTAAATACCCTTATTACTCAGTGAACATTGATGTCTCAATTATCCATAAGAATAGGGCTTAATGGTTCATCCTGTAAATATCCTTATTACTCAGTGAACATTGATGTCTCAATTATCCCAAAGTATAGAGTAATTATCACTTATCATTTAATTTGAAAATTATGTGGGTGAAGACCCTTAAAGAGGCAAGTAAGTGTAATTTGAACACTTTAGCCAAATTTTTAATCCTAATTAGGCTTAGTGGTGTTTCAAGGATGTTTGTTATAATTATGTTTATTTATCTAATCCTCATTTAGTCAATTTTGATTTAGCTTAAGTCACCACTAAGCCCTTAAGATCTAGGTGAGTGTCTTAATTAGTTTTGAAAAGGTTAAGCCTTAGTTGGTCTTGATTCATGATTTGGATTCTATTTGAAAATCAAAATAGGGGTGTTAGATTGATTAATTATTGGCTTCAAAAGTCATACCCCTAGGTCCAGGATCATTTAATTTTAATAAACTTCCAAATTTTAATAATTAAGAAATTTATTAATCTTAATTAAGAAAGTGAGATTGGTTTCTACCAATTAGCCCCTTTGTTTTTCAAGCATCAAAATAAATTTATTTATTAATCTTAATTAAGAAAGTGAGATTGGTTTCTACCAGTTCACCCCTTTGTGTTTCAAGCATCAAATAAATTATAAAGAATAGAGGTTACCCTCTTTTCCCCCTTGACTTAAGCCTAAATGTTAATTAAGGCAAGATTTCCAAAATTACACATTTGCCCCTAACGCTCTAATACTTCATAATTTGTCAAATTCAATTCAAATGACTTTGAAATTTTTATCCTACCTCATTTATGGGTCAATTGAAACATCAGAGGAGAAAATGTGACTTTTAAAAATTTAATTTAATTTATATAATCATTCTAATGCAAAAATATGATTTTTCAAAGAAAATTCCTAAATTGACCAAGGTAAATTATAATCCCATGAAATGTCTACTGGAGGTAGATCTAAACCAGAGGAACCTTTGGATCAAATTTCAAAATTGTTTGAATTCTCTGTGATTTATTAGAATTATTTTAAGTTCTTGGTTATTTAATAAAATTAAAATATTTTAAGTGGTGAAAATTAAATTTTCTATTTTTGGAAAATGTCTCTAAGGTCAAAGAACTTAGAGGAGCAAATTTTATATTTTTTTGATTTTTCCTTGATTTATTGGAATTATTTTAGTGAAAACTCATTCTTAGCCTTTTAAAAATTATTTTTAAGCTTTGAAATTCAATATCTTTACTTAGCAAATCAGGAAAAATATTCTAATTGTTCCTAGGTGATTAGGAAACAATTTAGAATATTTTTATGAGTTCTATTACTTTCATGATTTTTATGAATTTTTAATTTTATAAATATTTAGAATAGGCTAAAAATCAAGTTTTTATTTTAAATATCATATTTTTTTTAGAAAATACCCCTGATCACAGAGAACTCAAAAAACTAAGTTTCATAAATTTTTGAGTAATATTTTGATTTTTAAAATTCATTTAAATGTTAAGGGTGGTATTTATCTTTAAAAATCATTTTAAGTTATCTAATGAACTTAAAATATTTTGAAACTTTTATGATGAGTTCTCTGGATCATAAGTCACAATGGAGATAAAAAATCAAGTCATTTAAATATTTGTATTTTTAAAAATTAATCATCTTAGTGATTTAGTATTTGGAAAATTTAAGGATGTTTTAAATGACTTGTCCCATGAAATTATTTTCAAAAGTTTCCTTGGTCATGGTGGACCTTCCAAAATTTTCTTGGGATTTAATAACCAATATGCTAATTTCCTTGATTATTTTAAGGAAATGATGTGAAATAACTTAAAAAATATGGGTCTCTGTATAGGGACCTTCTCTGACTTTGACAAAATCATAGAATATTTTCCCTAACAAAGGCTACAACATGTCAAAATTTTAAGCCAAGGTGATGTGCCAATATGCATGGAGAATCAAATGATTCTAAATAGTGTTTAATTAATTAAAAATATTTTATGCATCAAATGGACTTAAAAATTATTTCACATTATTCTCCTCTGTTCACTGAGCAAGAGGGTATTTTTATTTTATTTTTGTGATTTTTCTACACAAGGTTATGTACTTTCTAAGTTAAGGGGATTAAATAAATAAGAAAATGACCCTATTTTCCTACTTATCCATGTCAACCTCATGCGGGTCGAATAGGCCACGTGACGCTGTGTGATTGGCGCCGCCAGCCAGCTCATTCCCACTCATGTCAGACCGCAGTCTGTCCGACGCGATCAGGACCACCCGATCAATACACACTCGATCTGACGGTCACAGTTCATCGTCCCAAATGAACTCGACTAGAAAATAATCCATTTTAAATTGAGTGAATTAGTTAAGGGGATTAAATAAATCGATGAACTAATCTATTTTAAATGGAGTGAATTAGTTCATCGTCCCAAATGAACTAATATCTCACTCGATTCTTAACGAAATTGAGTGAATTGTTTTTTAAAATGCTCGTATTGACTAGTATAACACATCCATACGGTTGATAAACCCTTAAATTGACTTTATATTCATGAATAATTAAAATAAGCTCGGTTTAGGGTTAACTTTGAATACCTTAGTCCAAGAGGGGTAGCCTCGATTGGATGCTTGTAGAAGCTTTATGTGGGTGCCAGAAGCCTAGAGATGGAGCCTATGGTTGTGGTGAAATGCCTAGACCCAAATTCGATCAAGGATGATTTGGTTGTTTGGTCGAAGTCCACCTTAGGGTGGTCGGATGATGGGGCTTTTATAAGGGATCTTCTTCTCTTGATGTTGGGTTGGTGTGGGTACAATTAATTTGAATTTGGTGGAGGTTTGGAGGATGTCCTTTTCGGCCTTGAAATTGAGCTCCAAAATTGAACTCAAGCAATGGATTTGCGTGGCTAAGGAAGGTTTAGTTAAGCTCAAGAGGTCTCTAAGAAGCTCTTGAAGAAGTTTTACAGAGTCTACCTAAGGAATTTCAAGCTCTCTCTCTTTTGCCATGGAGGGGGATTTTAAATAAAATGGCCTAGGCTGGCTGTCAGGGCCAATTGAGGGGTGCATTTAGTTGCTTATGTGGAGGGCAGAGAAGCTCCAATGAGCAGCTGGGCTGATTTGGCCTTTGGGTTTGAATTGGCTGAAAATCCCTTGTCTTGGCCTTGGTTTTGGCCATTTTCCAGCCACTAAGGTGGCTGGCCGGCTATGCATTGGTCACCTCTTGCCTCAGGGAAGTCAGGGGGTGGCTAATGATGATTATCTTCTTGATGATTTTGGAGATATTTCAAGTTAGGTCTAAAAATGGGTAAAATCCCTTAATTTGGGGATCCATTGGTCTATAGATTGTCATGGCGATCTTAGAAGGGTTTAGCCTGGTCATTAGGAAGGATTTTGTGGCTGTGAAAGCATTACTTTGGTGGCTTAGACATGGTCAAGTCAATTTTTGGTGAAATGGTCCAAGTGAGTGCAAATGACCAAAGCTTGAGTTTGTGCTAGGCTAGCCATGTCAATTAGCCTAATTAATTATTTCATTTGGTGTATATGATCATAAGGAACAACTTTGGTGAAGGATGGAAGTGGTCTTGAGTTCAATTGAAGGGTCAATTTGAGGAAATTTTAAACTTTAATCAATTTGTCATGTTGGGCTAGGCTTGGGTCTAGCTTGGGTTAGCCATGGGATAAGTCCAAATTGTTTATTTTAAATGGTCAATAAGGACCTCATGAAGAGTTTTCAACATGAATTGGATGCCAATTTGGAGGTTAAGGCAATCAATTAGGTGAAATTTAGGGTCTAGCATGGGTTAGCCTTGGGCTAAGTCCAAATTGATTGTTTTAAATGGTCAATATGGGCCTCATGAAGAGTTTTCAACATGAATTGGATGCCAATTTGGAGGTTAAGGCAATCAATTGGGCAAAATTTGGGGTCTAGCTTGGGTTAGCCTTGGGCTAAGTCCAAATTGATTATTGTAAATGGTCAATAGGGAATTTTGGGTTAGCCTTGGGCTAGGTCCAAATTGATTGTTATAAATGATCAATAGGGACCTCATGAATTTTCAACATGAATTGGATGCCAATTTGGAGGTTAAGGCAATCAATTGGGTGAAATTTTGGGATTTAGCCAATTTGGGGCTAAATTTAAGAATTTTGGATTTAGGCCAAAATCAAATGGATATGAGGCTTCACCAAGGTTAATGGATGGTTGATTTTGATGTATAGGAATGTTATAAAGATTTTGAAATATTAATTGAGGCCAATTGACTAGGCTATGGGTTAAATTTGGTGAGATTAGGTCATATGGTCAAAATTGGGTTTTTGACCCTAATCAAAATTGGGCTCAAATCATGGACCAATTGAGCTTGTATTAGGTTTTGTTTGGTCATATCAAAAGTTAATTTGAGTTTAGTATTGGAATTTTGGTCAATTTAGATCCAATTGATGGACATTTGAGTTGGATTTGGGGAAATTTTGGTCTTTAAAGGGCAATTTGGGGATGTTGGTTAAAGATGGTCAATTTGGTCAAATTAGATCATGTGGTAGTTGAAAGAAATGAAATTAGGAATATTTTGGATTTATTGGGATTTTTTCGGAATTTTTGGAATTTTTGGAATTTTGGGTCAAAGAGGGATATTTTGGTAATTTTAGGGTGTCTTAGCGGTAAAAGGCCAAGATAAGTATTTTGGTAGATTTGAGGTACCAAACATCACCAACAAGCTGTGGACCAATGGAAATCCCATTTTGGGTCCTCTACATAGTGGTCTTAGCCAAACCCTAACCCTAGGGCTAATAGGTTTAGGAGACCATCTACATGAGTATCCCAAAAGATCAAGGGATCTAGCCTAGAAATTTGTGTTCTGGGTTGTGAGTGATTGTGGGTGCAGATAAATATAGTGAGTGACTTAGCTCCAGACCAACACTCAAGGTCAACCCTAAGGTCCAGCAATCCTAAGGGTGACTCATCTTGAGTTTCCCCCACAGTGACCCGACCTACTAAGTACTTGGAGGTTGAGACCAACATGTGGAACTTCAGGTTGAGTAAAGAAGAGGGTAGAATTTCAAATGGTGAGGGTTCCATGTCTAGTTTTCTAGGAATAGTCAATAGAAAAAGTCCTATGGCTAGAGCCTAGGCTATTAAAGAGGAGAAACTAAACCCCAACCAAAATTGAGGTCAACAAGATCATAAAAATAAAAGTACAAGTACAAGTACATCAATTACATTCAGATATTAAAATCCCAAACTATGATTTCGTCTCCTTGATCAACAGGTGGATCGGGCTGATACTGGGTATATCGAGGGCACTCAGGGAAAGTAACATCAGGCTCACCTTTGTAGTGCCGGGCCTGAGCTTCGTAGTAAGCTATCTCAAAATTTGAATGCCTTTGAAAGTACTCACTATCATAATCATGTCAACGTTCTAAACCTCTAATCCATTCATTTATTAATTCTATGCTCCTCCACTGCAAGGTTAACTCATTCATCAAATCAGTTAGAGTAGGCGAACTAGAAGGTGGAAGGTCATAACTTATAGAGGGGACATCTCTACTAGTAGATGGTTCTTGAATCCTACTTCCATTTCTCCATTTCTCATGGGATTCATAAGCTTTCAAATTGGCTTTGCTAATGTGTTTCATAGGGTAAACCCATTCCTCATCTCCTTTGGCTTCCACTCCAGAAAGTCGGTAAAGTGCATAAATAAGGCTAGGATATCCTAGACCTCCACTTATTTCACTCCTTGCCGTAGTCAATATGTTCTTAAAAATAATCCTCCCCACATCTATAGTTATACTATTCTGAATACAAAAATTCATATTAGCTCTGTCTCTAGTTACCTCACTATAGTGATAAGTCGGTAACAGAGTAGAGGAAAGAAAATAGTGCCACGCCTTAGAGGTGGCATTCAACATGGAAGCAGAAAATTTTACCCGTTCTCATTGCTTTATCTTCCATGTTCCTTTCCTATCAATGAGAAAGTTGATCACATCATTCAGGGGGCCTTCCATAGTACTGAAGGATTCATATTGGCAGCTATAATAGTCTGGGACTTCGTAAAAGGTGTTAATGCGGGCAGCAGTAAATTGAACAGGAAATCCCAGCACTTAAACAATTCCATCTACATAATAGAATACGTTGGCATAGAATTCCTTCACAATATTTATAATGGATTTATTGGTGATGTAACAGAAGTTTTCCCATGTCTGCTCAGCAATAACTCGTTCAATTTCTCCTTCCGGACTTTCAAAAACTCGATCATGTATACAATTCTTTCCTTCAAATATTGAAGTAAATCTTAATTGAGCCTTCACATTAACGAAGCGAGACTTGTCAAACTCAATTCGTCTCTTTTGAGGTGCAACCATTTCAAATTAATCACAATTATAGAAAACTTCCAAAATATACTTCAAACATTCAAATAATGGCTTCCAAAAGTAATTATATGAGTTCAACTCTAAGATCCATGAATTTCTTTCCAATTTTTCTTCACATTCTCAAAATTTTTGGATCTCCTCAATGTGGAAGAAATTCATGGTGAAAATCACATATTTTCAGTTTGAAGTGAAGCTCTTACCTAGAGATGCTCAAAATTGGTGTAAAAAAGCCTTGAAATCGCCAAGATCTCTCAAACCCTAGGTTGAAAATTGCATTTTTCAAAGGAAGGGGATGATGAATAGTGGCGGTTGACTGTTTAAAATCATGGATAAATGTGTTTTCTTGCGAGCTCGCCGTCAGCGGGGTGTTCGGCTCCGTCGGCACACTCTATTGAAAATTAAACCTAAGTCTCACGAAAAATCCGCAGTCGGCAGGCTCTGTTAATTTGGTTCACTTTTTGGATTTTTGCAATTTCGACCAATTTCAAGCCTCAACGATATCCATTCAATCGTTATAAACATAATTTTAAGTGAGAATGTACTTATCAAATAAACTTTCACAACACAAAACATCACATTTTCATAAATTCCAAGAGTTACAATATACAATAACACACCTAAGTTTGGTATTTTCTCAACCTTAATACATTAATTCAGCGTCGCAATCCAAGCCACAATACACAAAATGCTGAAAACAAAACATTTTATGCTTAGTCTCAACTATACAGAGATCTAAAAGCAGAATTCTAAAGCAAAGTAAATGCAAAGCTTAGACTAAAATACACACATAAACATATATGTAGCAATATAAATCTACTATTCCTCAGATTCAGTACTGGATTCTCCTCTAAGATCACCCATTGATTGCACATGAACGAAGATGTTGTAGAAGGGTCGGTATGGAAATTCTTCAGTAAAATCGTCTTCTATCAATTTCATGCTCCTCATCAGTTGTATCAAACTATCTTCTAAATGTACTGAGTGAGAGAAATGTTATTTCATCCTCCAGTCTTGATGATTGAAGAAATCAGAGATATTATTAATGACATTCATGACATTTTTTACCTCCTTCTCCAATTTCTTGATTCTGTGTAGGATCACCAGAGTCTTGTCAGGAACTAAGGGTTGAACTGGCAGTGAATTCTGAGATGCTTGATCTACTATAATAGTACCATCATTCTTTCCTTCAAAAGCTGGGAATCTCTCAGTTGGGTCCAAAGGCTTCCAAGGTAGAAGTACCTTTTCCCAATTTTCGTAGGATACTTGGAACTAACTGCAAAGTGAGAAAATTGTGGAAGGGTGTCCAAGCCCATAAGTTCATCCATGAACGATCAGGCCCAAAACTGACTTCACAATTATTGATCCAATATCAATCGACAATCCCCTTTGGATATAGTAAATTAAAATAGCACTTTCTTGAGAAACTTTACCGATCTTCATTGTCGGTAACAGTTTCAATGAAATGAAGAAGTGCCAGTGTTTTGAAATGGGATTTAGGAGTGTCGCAGAAAAACTAACATACCTGTTTTCTCTCATTTCCTAGTCTTCAGTTTCGTTCGTTAAATATTAGTAAATCTCATTCATCTGGTTTCTTGTTGGGACAAAGTTGGAATAGTGGCAGACAGGAACGTTCTCGATCAAGTATAATTCATTCATTCATTCATACAGGAGTTAAAGTCATCTATCTACCTCGCACATAAACGACTCCCTGGTTAATTCCATGCAAATTTGCATAAAATTCCTTCACCACAGGAACAAACACAACGGCAGTAGTATAACACAACACTTCCCATTTTCAGCGTACTATCATCTCTTCAATTTCGGTCAAGGGATTATTCAATCCACGATTTAGGAATCCCCGTTCCTTGATCAATCTTTTCTTCATTAGTACCTTGTTGAAGATTCACTGCGCTTCCGCACTAATAAACTTTCGCCAAGTGAACACTTGCATTCTGGGATTATCAGGGGAATTAGACGCCATAGGAATGAAATTGGTGGAGTTTCACTTCATTTTTGGGGGAAATATGAACTTAGGAAACAAATTTGGGAGTTTAAAAAAGAAACTCCCACCCAAAAACTGCCAAAAACCGCCATTCAAACTCCAAAAACCGCCATCTCTTCGGCCTCGTCGTCGGCGGGGTCGATGGCACCGTCGGTGTCCAAGGCAAAAATTTCACAGTTTCGCTCTGATCCGAATGCATTCTAATTTTTCTTTATGGGACCAATTCTTCTGATGATTCAAAGGTAAAAAAGAGTAGTAGAGCTTAATATTACCACAAACTAACAATAATTTCAAATAAAAAACTATAATCACAATAAAAGTAAAGATAACTATGGGTTGCTTCCCACAAAGCGCTTGGTTTAACGTCGTTAGCCCGACTTATTCAGGTGTTATTCAGGTTGGTTGAAAATTCATTAAAACCTCTTTAAAATTTAGTCTTTTACCTTCAAAATATGATTTTAATCTGTGTCCATTTACTTTAGATCTATTTCTAGTCTTCTAATCTTCAATTTCAACTGCTCCGTAAGTATAAACTTGAGTCACAGTAAAATGTCCTAACCAACGAGACTTCAATTTCCCAGGAAATAACTTCAGTCTAATAATTTTAACAATCTCTTATTACCAGCGTCTTTCAAACTATAATTGAATTCTTTAATTGCACAATATGCTTTATGATCTAACTCTGCATCTTTCAAATTATAATTGAATTCTTTAATTGCCCAACATGCTTTATGCTCCAATTCTACTCGTAAGTGACAAGTCTTTCCAAAAATCAGTCTGTAAGGAGTCATTCTAATAGGAGTTTTATAAACAGTCCTGCAAGCCCATAATGATGTATTCAGTCTAGTGGACCAATCTTTTCTACTAGGGTTTACAGTCTTTTCAAGTATTTATTTAATCTCTCTACTAGAAACTTCAGCTAACCCACTAATTTGAGGATGATAAGCAGTATAGTTTCTATGAATAATATGAAATTTTCCTGTTAATCTCTGAATGTATTTATTCATAAAATGAGATCCTCCACTAGGGATAGTCATTATAGGCATTCCGTGTCTAGTGAAAATATTTTTCATTAAAAACCTTGAAACACTTTTAGCATCACAATAAGGTAAAGCTTGTGCTTCAATCCACTTAGAAATGTATTTTAGTGAAATTAATATATTTAAGTTCCCAAACGAAGGAATAAATGACCCCATAAAATCTAATCCACAAACTTCAAGGACTTCAACTTCTTACATGAAATTCATAGGCATTTCATTTCTTCTAGATATATAGCCTACTCGTTGACATCAATCATATGTTTTTATGTTTCTATAAACATCCCTAAATATAGTAAGCCAATAAAATCCAGCTTGTAAAATTTTATAAGCCGTTTTATCAATCCCAAAATCTTCTCCAAATTCAGAATCATGACATTTTTGAATGATTTGCTCAATTTCTTCATAAGGTACACATCTTCTCATAATCAAATCCTTACATTGCTTATATAAATAAGGCTCATCCCAAAAATATGCTTTCATGTCAGGAATGAATTTCCTTTGTTGTTGCAGTGTCAGCATAGGTGGCAAAATATTACTTACAATATAATTAACAATATCTGCATACCATAGTATTTTCCACTCATTAATATTATACAGTTTTTCATCAGGGAAACTGTCTATAATTTCATTATCTATGTCAAATAATTAATGATTTTCTAATCTTGAGAAATGATCAGCAATTTGATTATCAGTTCCCTTTTTATCATTAACCACAAGATCAAATTCTTGCATCAAAAGTACCCATCTAATTAACCTTCGTTTGACATCCTTCTTTTGCATCAGATATTTAATAGCAGAGTGATCAGTGTGCACGACACATTTAGCTCCAATTAAATAAGATCTAAATTTTTCCAACGCGTACACAATGGCGAGTAACTTATTTTTAGTAATAGTATAGTTAATTTGAATCATTAAGAGTTTTACTAGCGTAGTATATAACTTTAAAAATCTTTTCATACATTTGTCCAACTCATTAAGAGTTTTACTAGCGTAGTATATAACCTTAAAAATCTTTTCATACCTTTGTCCAAGGACAATTATAATAGCATAATCACTAGCAACACACGCTGTAAATAGTATAAAGAGTTTTACTAGCGTATGTAAACACACGCTGTAAATCTTTTTCCAAGTTAGGTGAAACTATAATAGGGGCTGTGATTAATTTTTCCTTTAAAAACTCAAAGGCATTTAAACAGTTTTCAGTAAATTCAAATTTCTTGTCATTTTCTAAAAGTTTGTATAAAGGTTTGGTAATTTTTGAAAAATCTTTAATAAAACTCTTGTAAAAACCAACATGTTCAAGAAAACTCCTAACCTCTCTTACATTAGTAGGAGGTGTTTGTTTGGAAATAACTTGAATTTTTGCAGGGCAAAGCATCTTTCAAAATTTTATGCCCTAATAGAATTCCTCCTATAACCATAAATTGACATTTCTCTATTTAGAACTAAATTAGTTCTTTCGCATAACTCTAAAACTTTTTCAAGATAAATTAAGCATGTGTTTCAGAACCAAATTAATTCTTTCGCATAACTCTAAATTGACATTTCTCCCAATTTAGAACTAAATTAGTTCTTAAATTGACATTTCTCCCAATTCAGAACCAAATTAGTTCTTTCGCATAACTCTAAAACTTTTGAAATTGACATTTCTCCCAATTTAGAACTAAATTAGTTCTTTCGCATAACTCCAAAACTTTTTTCATTTCTCCCAATTTAGAACTAAATTAGTTCTTTCGCATAACTCCAAAACTCTTTCAAGATATTCTAATTTAGAACTAAATTAGTTCTTTCGCATAACTCTAAAACTTTTTCAAGATAAATTAAGCATGTGTAATTAGTTCTTTCGCATAACTCCAAAACTTTTTCAAGGTAATTTAAGCATGCGTCAAATGATATTTTCGCATAACTCCAAAACTTTTTCAAGATAATTTAAGCATGTGTCAAATGATGTTCCAAATATAGAGAAATCATCCATAAATACTCGCATAACTCCAAAACTTTTTCAAGGTAATTTAAGCATGCGTCAAATGATGTTCCAAATACGTAGAAATCATCCATAAATACTTCTAATCCTCAATTCCTCCTGCAACCATAAATTGACATTTCTCCCAATTTAGAACTAAATTAGTTTTTTCACTCCAAAACTTTTTCAAGATAATTTAAGCATGCGTCAAATGATGTTCCAAATACAGAGAAATAATCTCCTGCAACCATAAATTGATATTTCTCCCAATTCAGAACCAAATTAGTTCTTTCGCATAACTCTAAATTGACATTTCTCCCAATTTAGAACTAAATTAGTTCTAACCATAAATTGACATTTCTCCCAATTTAGAACTAAATTAGTTCGTTCACATAACTCCAAAACTTTTTCAAGATAATTTAAGCATGCATCAAATGATGTTCCAAATACAGAGAAATCATCCATAAATACTTCTAATCCAACATCAATTAACTTACTAAATATATACATCATACATCTCTAGAATTTTGTAGGTGCATTACATAATCCAAAAGGCATTCTTCGAAAAGCAAAAGTTCTAAAGGACTAGTAAATGTTATCTTTTCTTAATCCTCAGGAGTAATAGGAATTTGATGGTAACTGGTATATCCATCTAAGAAATAAAAATATTTGTGCCTAACAAGTCTATCTACTATTTGATCTAAAAAGGGGAAAAGAAATTTATCTTTCCAAGTGGTAGTGTTTAATTTTCTATAATCAATGCAAATACACCATCTAGTAACTTGTCTGATAGGTATTAATACATTATTTTCTTTTGTTTGGATGGTCACTTCTCCTTTCTTAGGAACACAATTAATTAGACTTACCCACGTACTATCTGAAATAGAATATATAATTCTAATGTCTAACCATTTCAAAATTTCCTTCTTAACTACTGCTTTCATCATTGGATTTAATCTCCTTTGTGGATCAACTCTTGGTTTACGCTAATATAATTCTGTGCATACAGATCGAAGGACTGATTCCCTTAATATCAGCTAAGGTCCAAACAAAGCTTTCTTATATCTTTTTAATGTATCTAAAAATCTTTTCTCTTGCAAATCATTTAATTCTGAAGATATAATTACAGGTAATGTAGCTGAGTCTCCCAGAAACACGTACTTCAAGAGGCTAGCCGTATTTTCAACTCAAGTTCAGGTGGTTTTATAATTGATGGAACTAGATTCTTATCAGCATTTTTTGTAATATCCAACATCTCAAATCTTTCCTGAATTCTAATTCTTCATTTTCTAATTCGTCCAAAATAACTTCATCATTCTCTTCAAATTGTTCTTTTGCTTCAAAATGTTCTTTAAAAAGTTCATTCAATAGATGTTCACTAATTTCCATGTGAAAACAATCATTATCTCTTTCAACAGCATGGTATTTCATAGATTTTGCAATGTTAAAAGTCACTTCTGGACTGTTAACTCTCATAGTTAATTCTCCTTTTTGAACATCTATCATAGCTTTTCCTGTAGCTAAAAATGGTCTCCCTAAAATGATAGGTATTTCTTTATCTTCCTCAATATTTAAAACAATGAAATCAACATGAAAGATAAATTTATCAACTTTTACTAACACATCTTATATAACTCCCTTAGGATATGTGATTGAATGATCTGCTAACTGAAGAGTTACAGAAGTAGGTGAGACTTCTCCTAATCCTAATATTTTGAAAATGGATAGAGGGATAAGATTAATGCTGGCTCCTAAATAACATAAAGATCTTCCATACAACTTTTCACCGATAACACACGGTATAGTGAAACTGTCAGGATCTTTTAGTTTTTTAGGAAGCTTTTTCTGAATAATTGCACTACACTCTGTCCTAAGTGCAATAGTTTCATTATCACTTCATTTCTTGTTCAGAATATCTTTCATAAATTTCACATAATTGGGCATTTGCTCTAAAGCTTTTACAAAGGGAATATTTACCGTCAACTTCTTAAAAATTTCTAAAAATTTAGAAAATTGTTTATTTTATTTGTGTTGCTTCAATCTTTGAGGAAACGGTGTTGGAGGTTTCTCCACAGTAATTTTTATTGGTGTAAATGTATATTCTAAATCTTGGAAATCATGATCCTTTTCTTTTTAAGTATCCACTTTCTCTTTTTCAGTTTCCGTTTCTTTTTGTACTCTTATCTCAAATTCTTTTCTACTTCATAATTGTATCGCTTTAATCTATTCTTTTCCTTGATCTTTAGAATGTGGTTCCACAATACTAAGAAAAGTTCCTAATGTTCGGTTACTAAGCACAGTAGCGATATGCCCTAATTGATTTTCAATATACTTAAAAGCAATTCCTTGAATTTGCTATTGATTTCCTTGAATTTTTAATTGATTTACCCATGTTTAATATCAACTCTTTCATAGACAACTTCTTCTCCTTAATTTGAGTGTTAATGTTAAATCTTGGAGGATACAAAGGTCTATAGTTAACATTTCTGGTTGGATGAATTTCCTAATGGGTTCACTGGGTTGTTTGCCCATTATTGATTTGTAGAAGAACAATATCAACTCTTCCATAGACAACTTCTTCTCCATAATTTGAGTGTTACTGTTCAATCCTAGAGGATAAGAAGGTCTATAGTTAGCATTTCCTTTGATATCTCCTTAATTTGAGTGTTGCTGTTAAATCCTAGAGGATAAGAAGCTCTATAGTTTATATTTCCTTGGTTGGATGTTTGCCCATTGTTGATTTGTAGAAGAATTGTTATTCCAATTAAAATTTGGATGATTCTTCATTGCCCATTGTTGATTTGTAGAAGAATTGTTATTCCAATTAAAATTTGGATGATTCTTCCAAACTGGGTTACAATAGTTCCATTGTTGATTTGTAGAAGAATTGTTATTCCAATTAAAATTTGGATGATTCTCCCAACCTGGGTTGTAATAGTTTGAATAAGGGTTGTTGGGTCTATTAATAGCATTTAAAGTCTCATGGATGATTCTTCCAACCTGGGTTATAATAGTTCGAATATGGGGTTGTTAGGTCTATTAATAGCATTTAAAGTCTCATATGAAAGTTGAACATCCACAAATTGCCCAGATGAATTCTCTTCCATCATAGGAGGTGTTGGAGAATAATTCATCCCATAATATTCTAATTTCTTTATTATTGCAACAATCTGTGAAGCTAACATTGATATTGCATCAGAATCATGGATACTAGCTACTTGTTTAGGATTTACACTTTCAGAGGGCCATTGAAAATTATTGGTAGCCATCTCTTCTATTAACGAATAAGCCTCATAAAAAATTTTGACATTAAAGAACCACCAGCCGCAACATCATAATCGATCTAAGAGATCCCACTAATCCATTATAAAAAGTTTGAATTATCAACCAATCTGGTGACAATCAAGTGATCCCACTAATCCATTATAAAAAGTTTGAATTATCAACCAATCTGGTAACGAATGATGGGGGCATTTCCTAAGAAGATTTTTAAATCTCTCACAAGGTTCGTATATTAACTCTCTATCAATGTGACAGAATGATATTATGTCATTTCTAAGTTTAACATTTCTGGATGGAGGGAAATATTTGGATAGAAATTTTGGTGAATGTTATCCCCAAGTTCTAATAGATACTAGTGCTAACAAATTTAACCATATCTTAGCCTTATCCCTTAGTGAAAAAGGAAAAAGTCTAAGTAACAGTATTGTTTGAAACTTTATCATTTTTAAAAGTAGCACAAAATTCTAAAAAACTAGCGAGATGTAATTTAGGATCTTCATTTGATGTACCTCTGAATTGATTATTTTGTACCCTTTGGATAATAACAGGTTTAAGCTCAAACGAATTAGCAGCTACATCAGTATTTTGGATAGATAAGTGAATTTCATATGTTGTAGGATTTGCATAATCTCGTAGGGGTCTAGGTTGGTGTTCATTTTCTATTCCTTAATTGTTGATGTTGTTTTTCATTGTATCAAAATTTCTAGGTTCTCTTCTCAATCTTATAATTCTTCAAACCATGCATTCTAATTCTGAGTCGTAGGGTATAAGATTTTCAGGTTCAAATTTATGCATAAAATTTGAAATCAGTACACAGTAAAATAGTTAACTAAATATGAAAATAAGTTGCAATTCAAGTAAAAATTTTCTAATAATCATAATTTATCCGTTACTCTAATTAAGATTTTTTTTTAACTCCCTGACAACAATGCAATATTCAATAATTGCGTCGTTTAAAAATGGATAGAGGAAGTAGGTGAGACTTCTCCTAATCCTAATATTTTGAAAATTGATAGAGGCATAAGATTAATGTTGATATTTTGAAAATTGATAGAGGCATAAGATTAATGCTGGCTCCCAAATCACATAAAGCTCTTTCATGAGGCATAAGATTAATGCTGGCTCCCAAATCACATAAAGCTCTTCCATAAAATTTTTCACCGGTACTGAAGAGTTACAGAAGTAGGTGAGACTTCTCCTAATCCTAATCTTTTGAAAATCGATAGAGACATAAGATTAATGTTGGCTCCCAAATCACATAAAGCTCTTCCATAAAATTTTTCACTGATAGCACACGGTAAAGTGAAATTGCCAGGATCTTTTAATTTTTGAGGAAGCTTTTTTTGAATAATTACATTACACTCTTCGCTAAGTGCAACAGTTTCGTTATCAGTGAACTTCCTTTTCTTGTTCAGAATATCTTTCATAAATTTCACATAATTTTGCTCTAAAGCTTCTACGAAGGGAATATTTACCGTCAACTTCTTAAGAATTTCTAAAAATTTGGAAAATTGTGTATACTGTTTTTGTTGCTTCAATCTTTGAGGAAACGGGTGGTGGATGTTTCTCCACAGTAATCTTCATTGGTGTAAATGGATATTCTAAATCTGGGTATTCATGATCCTTTTCATTTTCGATATCCACTTTCTCTTTTTTAGTTTCCATTTCTTTTAGTACTCTTGTCTCATCCACTTCGTAATTGTATCACTTTTATCTGTTCTTTTCCTTGATCTTTAGGATTTGGTTCCATAGTACTAGGAAAAGTTTTTTTATGTTCGGTTACTAAGAGAAGTAGCGATATGCCCTAATTGATTTTCAATATTCTTAATAGCTAGAATACATGATTCTGATGCAATATCTATTTTAGCTTCACAGATTGTTGTTATATTAAAGAAATTAGATCATTATGGGATGATTATTCTCCAACACCTCCTATGATAGAAGAGAATTCATCTAGGCAATTTGTGGATGTTCAACCTTCAATTTTGACCAAAGGAAAATATGTTGAGATTTTCATACCTATTTTATACTATTTTTGGTGTTATTGAATTTTAAAGGAAGGTATTTTTGATGTTTTGTTGTAGGAATGATGAATTAGGTTCTTTGGAACTAAAAAATGCAAAAATGTGTGAATTTGGAGCGAAAAGGACCAAAATGTTAAGATTTGAACTAAGGCGTTGACAACGAGCCCAAAGGTGCCTACGGTGAGAATTTAACAAGACTCCAGTGTTAATTCACTTAGAGGCCTGCCAATGCACCCTCGAGGTCGCCGACGGTGAGATCGGTGGTAATGTTCAATAAAGCATTGGATCAGGACAAATTTTTGAGGGGTGCTTAGGAAACTCTTGTGAAAGATCATCAACATCATTAAATAGAAGACTTTGGCCGAAAATGAAGGAGAAGAGACTCTAAATTGAAGTGTAATAAAATGTAAAGAGTCTAAATTGTGAGGAATTCTTTGAGAGATTTTAAGAGTGGAGGGAAAGTGAGAGATTTCTTCCTCTTTGCCACGTCGAAGAGGAATTCTGTGTGCTGTAAAGAAAGGAAGAGATTCAGAGGAACTTCAAGGAGTTTTCTTAGGGAGAAATTAGAGATAAGTTTATTTATTGTTGTAGTTTGTATGACTTTGATTTTATATATAAAGTCTGTGTTTTGTTGTGTTTTCCTCATGAGATATGAGTAGTTTTCTTTATCTTTCTCCTTGTCTTGAGATTTGTGAAATGATGATTTGATTTGGTGAAGCCATGAAAATGTTTAAGGAATTGTGATGATCTTTCACTTTGATCTGATTCTACTTTCAATCTGGCCAATTGATTTATTAAAATATGTTGAGTTCTACAACTAAAGTGAAGATTACGTCCAAGATTTAGGGTGGTTAAAGCCCTTGGAAGTTGGGTGCAAATAAATAAGGAAATAAAATTATCAGCCATAAAATTAGAGATTTTAGAGTGACAAATAAAAATCCTCAATTTGTTCTTATCATTTGGGTGCTGAAGTGTAGATGTAAGCCTTTAGGCGAGGGGAACGTGGGAGCTCCGAAGTGAGAATTGGTATTTTCCCAGCGTAGCTGCAGATTCAGTAAACAAGCGTAGGATTAGCCAAGGTTCTTCATGCCTGGACTAAAACGTAAAGAATAAGTATGCTCCTATTTGGCACAATACAAATTGAACTGATTCACTTTATACATTCACTATAATTTCTTGACATAGAGAAGGATGCTTTCTTATATATTGAATATTACATTATAGCCTTCATTAGTATAATTAGTTATTTCATAGTTATTAAAATTACTAATTTATTTCAATTACCTATTAGTGATAGATAAGAAAATTGAATTCCGTTGTTGCGATTAAAATATTACTCTTCTAAAATCTTAGTTCGTGGTTCTAATATTACTCCCGGTGGGATCGATATCTAGGACTCCATTAGATCCTTATATTACTTGAGCGATATATATACTTGCGCTGATAAGTGTGACTTTACAATTATTGAATAATTTATACATCCATCTTTATCGAATCTACAACTGTTATTAATTTGGTACAGTTGCTGAGGAGTTAAATCTTTAGATACTTATATTTTTAAGCATATATAAAGTCGAGGAATTTCCGGGGAGTAAACAAAAAATCATAATTAGAGTAACGGACAAATTAGGATTATTAGAAAATTTTTACTTGAATTGCAACTTATTTTTATATTTAGTTAAATGTTTTACTGTGTACTGATTTCAAATTGTATGCGTAAATTTGAACCTGAAAATTTTATACCCTACGATTCAGAATTAGAATGCACTGTTTGAAAGATTAGAAGATTGAGAAGAGAACCTACAAATTTTGATACAATGAAAAACAACATGAACAATCAAGGAATAGAAAATGAACACCAACATAGACCCCTACGAGATTATACAAATCCTACAGGATATGAAATTCACTTATCTATCCAAAATACTAATGTAGCTGCTAATTCATTTGAGCTTAAACCTGTTATTATCCAAAGGGTACAAAATAATCAATTTGGAGGCATGAAGATCCTAACTTACACCTCGCTAGTTTTTTAGAATTGTGTGCTACTTTTAAATATGACGGAGTTTCAAACGATACTATTAGACTTAGACCTTTTCCTTTTTCATTGACAGATAAGGCTAAGATATGGTTAAATTCATTAGCACTAGGATTTATTAGATCTTGGGGAGAACATTCACAGAAATTTCTATCCAAATATTTCCCTCCATCGAAAACTGCTAAACTTAGAAATGACATAACATCGTTCTGTCACATTGATAGAGAGTCAATATACAAAGCTTGGGATAGATTTAAAAATCTTCTTAAGAAATTCCCTCATCATTCGTTACCAGATTTGTTGATAATTCACACTTTTTATAATGGATTAGTGGGATCACTTAGATCGATTATAGATGTTGCGGCTGGTGATTATTTAATGTTAAAACCTTTTGATGAGGCTTATTCGTTAATAGAAGAGATGGCTACCAATAATTTTCAATGGCCCTCTGAAAGGGTAAATCCTAAACAAGTAGCTAGTATCCATGATTCTGATGCAATATTGATGTGAGCTTCGCAGATTGCTGCAATACCAAAGAATAATGATTATAACTGGATGAATTATTCTCCAACACCTCCTATGATGGAAGAGAATTCATCTGGGCAATTAGTGGATGTTTAACTTTCATATGAGACCTTAAATGCTATTATAGACCCAACAACCCATATTCGAACTATTATAACCTAGATATGAGACTTTAAATGCTATTAATAGACCCAACAACCCTTATTCAAACTATTATAACCCAGATTGGAAAAATTATCCAAATTTTAATTGGAATAACAATTCTTCTACAAATCAACAATGTGCGAACAACCCAGTGAACCAATTAGGAAATTCATCCAACCAAGGAAATGTTAACTATAGACCTTTATATCCTTTAGGATTTAACAGTAACACTCAAATTATGCAGCAGAAGTTGTCTATGAAAGAGTTGATATTAAACATGGGTCAACAATTACAGAATCATGGAAATCAATTACAAATTCAAGGAAATCAAAAGCAAAATCAAGGAACTGCTTTTAAGAGTATTGAAAATGAATTAGGGCATATCGCTACTGCGCTTAGTAACCGAACATTAAAAAAATTTTTAGTACTGTGGAACCAAATCCTAAAGATCAAGGAAAAGAACAAATAAAAGTGATACAATTACATACTGTGGAACCAAATCCTAAAGATCAAGGAAAAGAATAGATAAAAGCGATACAATTATGAAGTGCCAAATCCTAAAGATCAAGGAAAAGAACAGATAAAAGTGATACAATTACGAAGTGGAAAAGAGTTTGAGACAAGAGTACCAAAAGAAATGGAAACTAAAAAAGAGAAAGTGGATATCGAAAAAGAAAAGGATCATGAATACCCAGATTTAGAATATCCATTTACACCAATGAAGATTACTGTGGAGAAACATCCACCACCGTTTCCTTAAAGAATGAAGCAACACAAACAGTATACACAATTTTCCAAATTTTTAGAAATTCTTAAGAAGTTGACGGTAATTCCCTTCGTTCAATTTTCCAAATTTTTAGAAATTCTTAAGAAGTTAACAGTGAATATTCCCTTCGTAGAGGCCAGAGCAAATGCCCAATTATGTGAAATTTATGAAAGATATTCTGAACAAGAAAAGGAAGTTCAATGATAACAAAATTATTGCACTTAGCGAAGAGTGTAGTGCAATTATTCATAAAAAGCTTCCTTAAAAATTAAAAGATCCTGACAATTTCACTATACCTTGTGCTAGCAGTGAAAAATTTTATTGAAGAGCTTTATGTGATATGCGAGCCAGTATTAATCTTATGCCTCTATCAATTTTCAAAAGATTAGGATTGGGAGAAGTCTCAACTACTTCTGTAACTCTTCCGTTAGCAGATCGTTTAGTCACATATATTAAGGGAGTTATAGAAGATGTGTTAGTAAAAGTTGATAAATTTAGCTTTCGTGTGGATTTCATTGTTTTAGATATGAAGGAAGATAAAGAAATACCTATCATTTTATGGAGGCTATTTTTAGCTACAGGAAAAGCTATGATAGATGTTCAAAAAGGAGAATTAACTATGAGAGTTAACGTTCAAGAAGTGACTTTTAACATTGTGAAATCTTTGAAATACCCCGGTTTTGAAAGAGATAATGAATGCTTTGCATGGAAATTAGTGAACATCTATTGAAGGAACATTTTAAAGAACATTTTGAAGAGAAAGAATAATTTGAAGATAGTGAACATCTATTGAATGAACATTTTAAAGAACATTTTGAAGAGAAAGAACAATTTGAAGAGAATGATGAAGTTATTTTGAATGATTTAGAAAATGAAGAATTAGATTATGTTCAGGAAAGATTTGAGATGCTAAATATTACAGAAAATGTTGATAAGAATATAGTTCCGTCAATTATAAATCACCTGAACTTGAGTTGAAAATATTGCCTAGCCACTTGACGTATGTGTTTTTGGGAGACTCATCTACATTACCTGTAATTATATCTTCATAATTAAATGATTTGCAAGAGCAAAGATTGTTAGATACATTAAAAAGATATAAGTTTGGACCTTAGCTGATATTAAGGGAATCAGTCCTTCGATCTGTATGCACAGAATTATATTACATGAACAATGTAAACAAAAAGTTGATCCACAAAGAAGATTAAATCCAATGATGAAAGTAGTAGTTAAGAAGGAAATTTTGAAATGGTTAGATATTGGAATTATATATCCTATTTCAGATAGTGCGTGGGTAAGTCCAATTCATCGTGTTCCTAAGAAAGTTGGAGTGACCGTCAAAATAAAAGAAAATAATGAATTAATACCTATCAAACAAGCTATTGGGTGGCATATTTGCATTGATTATAGAAAAATAAACTCTGCCACTAGGAAAGATCACTTCCCTTTACCCTTTTTAGATCAAATAGTAGATAGACTTGCTAGGCACAAATATTTTTCTTTCTTAGATTGATATACAGGTTACCATCAAATTCTTATTACTCATGAGGATCAAGAAAAGATAACATTTACTAGTCTTTTTAGAACTTTTGCTTTTCAAAGAATGCCTTTTGGATTATGTAATGCACCTACAACATACCAAAGATGTATGATGTATATATTTAGTAAGTTAATTGATGATGGATTGGAAGTACTTATGGATGATTTCTCTGTATTTGGAACATCATTTCACGCATGCTTAAATTATCTTGAAAAGGTTTTAGAGTTATGCGAAAGAACTAATTTGATTTTGAATTGGGAGAAATGTCAATTTATGGTTGCAGGAGGAATTGTATTAGGGTATAAAATTTCTAAATATGGTATGGAAGCAGACCCTAAATTTATGGTTGCAGGAGGAATTGTGTTAGGGCATAAAATTTTGGAAGATGGTATGGAAGCTGACCCTGCAAAAATTCAATTATATCTAAACTAACACCTCCTACTAATGTAAGAAAGGTTAGGAGTTTTCTTGGACATGTTGGATTTTACTAATTAAAAAATGGTATGGAAGTAGACCCTGCAAAAATTCAAGTTATATCTAAACTAACACCTCCTACGTAATGTAAAGAGAGGTTAGGAGTTTTCTTGGACATGTTGGATTTTATAGGCGTTTTATTAAAGATTTTTTAGAGAGGTTAGGAGTTTTCTTGGACATGTTAGTTTTTACAGGCGTTTTATTAAAGATTTTTCAAAAATTACCAAAGCTTCATGCCAACTTTTAGAAAATGACAAGAAATTTGAATTTACTAAAACTCTTTAAATGCCTTTAAGTTATTAAAGGAAAAATTAATCACAGCACCTATTATAGTTTCACCTAACTAGGAGAAACTATTTGAACTGATGTGTGATGCTAGTGATTATGTTATTGGAGTTGTCCTTGGACAAAGTTATGAAAATATTTTTAAAGTTATATACTACGCTAGTAAAACTCTTAATGGTGCTCAAATTAACTATATTGTTACTGAAAAAGAGTTACTGGCCATTGTGTATGCGTTGGACAAATTTAGATCTTATTTTATTGGAGCGATGGTGCACATTGTGTATGCTTTAGAAAAATTTAGATCTTATTTAATTAGGACTAAATGTGTTGTGCACACTGGTGCTTTAGACAAATTTAGATCTTATTTAATTGGAGCTAAATGTGTTGTGCACACTGATCACGTTATTAAATATCTAATGCAAAAGAAGGATGCCAAACCAAGGTTAATTAGATGGATACTTTTGATGAATTTAGATCGTATTTAATTGGAGCTAAATGTATTGTGCATACTGATCACTCTGCTATTAAATATCTTGATGCAAAAGAAGGATGCCAAACCAAGGTTAATTAGATGGATACTTTTGATGCAAGAATTTAATTTTGTGGCTACTGATAGAAAGGGAACTGATAATCAAATTACTAATCATTTGTCAAGATTCGAAAATCATGAATTATATGACATCGATAATGAAATTACACATAGTTTCCCTGATGAACAGTTGTATAATATTAATAACTGGAAAATACCATGGTATGCAAATATTGTTAATTATATTATAAGTGATATTTTGCAACCTATGCTGACACTGCAACAACAAATGAAATTCATTCATGATGCAAAAGCATATTTTTGGGATGAGTCATATTTATATAAGCAATGTAAGGATTTGATTATGTGAAGATGTGTACCTTATGAAGAAACTGAGCTAATCATTTAGAAATGTAATGATTCTGAATTTGGAGGACATTTTGAGATTGATAAAACTGCTTATAAATTTTACAAGCTTGATTTTATTGGCCTACTATCTTTAGGAATGTTTATAAATACATAAAAACTTGTGAGAGATGTCAACGAGTAGGCAATATATCTATAAGAAATGAAATGCCTCAAAATTTCATGTTAGAAGTTGAAATCTTTGATGTTTAGGGATTAGATTTTATGGGGTCATTTATTCCTTAATTTGAGAACTTATATATATTAATTACAGTGGACTTACGTTTCTAAGTGGATTGAAGCACAAGATTTACCTCGTTGTGATGCTAAAAGTGTTTCAAGGTCAGAATGCCTAGAATAATTATCACTGACTGAGAATCCCATTTTAGGAATAAATACATTCAGAGATTGGCAGGAAAATTTAATTTTATTCATAGAACCTCTACTGCCTATCATCCTCAAACCAGCGGGTTAGTTGAAGTTTTTAATAGATAGATGAATCACATTCGGACCACATTTAGACCAGAGCAAAACTGTGCAATTTTTGCCTTGGGCGTCGACGGTGGGTTCTTCATGAGAGTCAAGGCAACATGAACACAAAGGCTCGCCAATAGTGTCCTAGACCCCACTGACGGTGAGACCGACTTGATGGCAGTTTCTAGTGTTTGAATGGCGGTTTTCGGCAGTTTTTGGGCATGAGTTACCCTTTTAAACTCCCAAATTTGATTCCTAAGTTCATCTTTTCGCCAAAAATGAAGTGAAACTCTACCAATTTCATTCATTTGGTGTCCAATTCCCCTGATAGTCCCAAAATGCGAGTGCTCAATCGGTGAAAGTTTATTAGTGTGGAAGCGCAGCGAATCTTCAAGAAGGTACTGTCAAGGAACGAGGATTTGTAAATCACAGATTGAATAATCCCACGATGGCAATTGAAGAGATGATAGTGCGGCGAAGATGGGAAGTGTTGTTTTATACTACCGCCGCCATAGTTGTTACTGTGGTGAAGGAATTTTATGGAAATTTACATGGAATCAACCAGGGAGTCGTTTAAGTGCGAGATAGATGGATCACTTTCACTCCTGCATGAATCAATGAATTATACATGATCGAGAACGTTCCTTTCTGCCACTATTTTAACTTTGTCCAACAAGAAACCAGATGAATGTGATTTACCAATATTTAACGGACGAAACTGAAGACTGGGAAATGAGAGAAAACAGGTATGTTAGTTTTTCTACGACACTCCAAAATCCCATTTCTAAACATTGGCACTTATTCATTTCTGCGAAACTGTTACCGACAATGAAGATTGGTAAATTTTCTAAAGAAAGTGCTATTCTGAATTACTGCATCCAAAGGGGACTGACGATTGATAATGGATCCATAATTGTGAAGTCAGTTTTGGGCCTGATCATTCATGGATCAACTCATGGGCTTGGACACTCTTCCACAATTTTCTCACTTTACAGTTAGTTTCAAGTATCCTACGAAAATTGGGAAAAGGTACTTCTACCTTGGAAGCCTTTGGATCCAACTGAGAGATTCTCAGCTTTTGAAGATGAAAATGACATGACTATTATAGTAGATAAATCATCTCAGAATTCATTGCTAGCTCAACCCTCAGTTCCGGACAAGAATATGGTGATCCTACGTAGAATCAAGAAATTGGATAAGGAGGTACATAATGTCATGAATACAATTAATAATTTCTCTGATTTCTTTGATCATCTAGACTGGAGGATAAAAAACATTTTGAGCACTCTGAACATTTAGAAAAAAGTTTGATTCGGCTGATGAGGAGGATGAAATTGATAGAAGAAGATTCTATTGAAAAGTTTCCATACCGACCCTTCAACAACCTCTTCGTTCATGTGCAATCAATGAGTGATCTAAGAGGAGAATCCAATACTAAATCTGATGAATAATAGATTTTTATTGCTACTTGTCTGTCTATGTATGTAATTTGATTTGAACTTTGCATTTTCTTTACTTTGTAATTAAGCTTTTAGATCTCTGTATAGTTGAGACAAAGCATAGGAAGTTTTGTTTTCAGTGTTTTGACTGTTGTGGCTTAGATTGCAACGTTGAATTAATGTATTGAGGTTAAGAAAATACCAAAATTAGGTGTGTTATGTGACGTATATTGTACCCTTTGGAATTTATATATAAATGTGATGTTTTGTGTTGTGAAATTTTATTTGCAATAAGTACATCATTTAATCACATAAAATTATGTTTATAATGATTGAATGGATGTCGTTGAGGATTGAAATTGATTAAAATCGTAAAAATCTGAAAGTTAGACTAAATTAACAAAGCCTGCCGACGACGCCCTCGACGCCGCTGACGATAGATTTTTACCAAGACTTAGATTTAATTTTCAATAGAGCGCATCGAAGGTGCCAAAAACCCCACCGACGATGAGCTTGCAAAAAAACACCTTTAACCGCAATTTTGACAAGTGAACCGCCACTATTCATCATTCCCTTCCTCTAAAAAATGCGATTTTTGACCTAGGACTTGAGAGATCTTGGATTTGGAGCGATTTCAAGGCTTTTTTATACCAAATTTGATCATCTCTAAGTAAGAGCTTCACTCTAAACTAAAAATATTTTATTTTCACCATGAAGTTTTTCCACATTGAGGAGATCCGAAAAATTTCAGAATGTGAAGAAAATATTGGGAAGAAATTCATGGATCGTAGCGTTGAACTCTTAGAATTACTTTTGGAGGCCATTATTTGCATATTTGAAGTATATGTTTGAATTTTTCTATAATTGTTATTAGATTGAAATGAATCCACATCAAAAGAGACGAATTGAGTTCGTCAAGTCTCTCTTCGTTAATGTGAAGGATCGAACTAAAATTTACTTTAATAAATACTTTGTTTTGTTCTTATTCATTCCAAGCTTTGGTCCACTGACTTTTTTCCTGTCGTCTGCAGAAAAATGTTAGGATAGAGGCTAATCTTTGCCTTCCAAAATGGTTGGAACCTCGCACTGAATGAGGAGATGACACCGCAAGGAGGGTCCTCTAATGGACGTATTCAGCTGTAAAGAAAAGGCGGGATTACCTTCACTATTGAGGTTAACCACTCAAGACAATGTGTCATGCAAAGGTAAAAACGTGATAGCGGAACAAGATCCTATGAAGGGCCAAACTGTCTACCCTCCATGGTAGCTGCTCCAGCAAGGAACCTGATAGCTGCCTCTAATGAACGATTACCAAATACTTTGCTTCACAGGACGTAGCACATAAATGCCAGCCAAAAGAAACAGAGTGTCTTTCTACAATGGAAACACAAAGGTTAGAGAGATGTGAGCAATTTTCTTACCCCCATTCTTGAAGGACATATTTGCCACCCAGATCTGAGAGAAACTTCTGTCAGCCTACCAACTACAAATGAAGTGTCAGGATTTCTGACAGAATCAGATGTGCTCCGAATTCCAGATATCTTATGCAGTGGTTGCCCAACATGCAACGTTGAGGTACCAGCTGAGACATCAGTCACGGGTGCATTTGTAGGAAGCCCGGATTGCAACGTTCTGCATCTACAACATTTCAGTACATTAGAAGAATACACTTCAAGCACCAATGTGTCTCAGACTCCAAAGTTCTTGATAGATGAACCATATGTCCCACCGGGACGTATCAACATGCACCGTGGAGCCCAAGATCGTACATCCTATTAGAAGACGAGTCTCAGATTCCAGATCTACCAGTACCCATTTGGGTTCCCACCGATACTCGAAGGAAGGAATGCCCACAACAGTTTCCAGCTCCTGGTATGGCAGAATACTACAAGATAAGTAAAGTAAATGAAAGAGAATTTGAGTTCTATAAAGAAGTTCAGGGGATGTTCGTCAACATATTTGATGGCTTGGAGCTATATACCAGGGTTTTCTCTAAGACTAATGAAAGAAGCATTATGGACTACATCTTTGATTTAAGAGACAGAGGTCAAGTGGGCCTTCTTATGGAAATGACATATTTCAAGCCAAAGAAGTGGATGATAGGGAAGGGAAGAATCACCATCCAATGTGGTTGTTGTTATAACTTCACGAACGACAGATAGGGGAATCCACCTGGGATCCTTAGATATGACCAAGTAGATCTTCTACCACCAATGATAAAATGGATGGTCAAGAGGATAGTCAAGTGGAATATTCTACCTGGTACTTGCATTTCCAATAGTTGCATCATTAACATTTATGAAGAAGGTGATTGTATTTCCCCGTACATTGATCATCATGATTTTGTGAGGCCTTTCTGCACGATCTCGTTCATGAGTAAAAGAAATATTCTATTTAGGAAAGAAATTGTTATCGTCGGCCCTGGTGAATTCAGAGGTTCTATGGAGATTCCTCTTCCAGTCAGTTTAGTACTTGTTCTCAAGGGTAACAGTGCAGACGTTGCCAAACATTGTATTTCAGGAGTGCGACACCGTAGGGTGTCTGTGACTTTCTGCAAGATGAATGACAGTAAAATACCGTATGGATTCCAGCAGGACCCATAGTTGAAGAAGTTGTTTCCGTACGAGCTGTGAGAAGGTTGTATCTCTAAGTACATGCAAAGGGAACACTTATCCTGGAGCATGACATAGAAGGTCAGCTTGATCAGGAGCTCAACATACCTGGTAGAGAGGGTTCACTTTCTTTCTTTTAACAAATGACCATGTATTTGATATATTCAGTCTACGATGTACTCATAGCATGAGATGATTCTCAATGTATTTCGACATGGATTGTGTAATGTACATTTTGAGGCATTAGCCTATGTCTGATTTATGACATCTCTTTTGGAGAAAATTATTGGAAATTTCACCCAAATTATGCCTTTTTCTCAAATGCCTTTTGGTGCGATGGATAGAAGTCGCGAATCATGTGACAGTTCAAAATTTCAATGAACAAAGAACGAAACAACAAATCTTCAACAGTAAATAAAACATAAATGAAAAATAATCACAAATGAGTAAATAACAAAACAAATTTCTTTTAAAAATCAACCAATTAAAATGAAAACTTTAAAAACATATTTGTTTAAAAAAATTAAATGTGATAAAAATAACAAGAAAATAAAACAAACCTGTTGAGGGGATTCTTCCGTTATCGAAATTTCCTACTCTTTGTGTGTGAAACACAACCATCGTTATCTACACTAGCTTTCTGCACATCCCCAAAAAATTTCACATTCTACACAAAAATTCACAAAGCTTTGCAAATCTCCTTCAATAAGATCAACCTTTTTCTCATGATACATTTCGGTAAATTCAACACTACAAACTCTCTTTTGAGAATTGACCTACATTTCAATTCTCATTTCCAAATCAGTCATATACTTCTGATTCATTACATTCGAGGTCTGTCCTTCCATTTCGACATTCCCTTTTGAAAATTTACCTACATTTCAATTATCACTTCAGAATCAGTCCTAGATTTTTGATTCATTATATTTGAGGTCGGTCCTTATATTCCGACACTCTCTTTTGAGAATTGATATACATTTCAATTATCATTTTCATATTTTTGATTCATTACATTCGAGGTCGGTCCTTACATTCCGACAATCTCTTTTGAGAATTGAACTACATTTCAATTATCACTTCCAAATTAGTCCTACATTTCTGATTCATTATATTCATGGTCGGTCCTTACATTCAGACACTCTTTTTTAAGAATTGATATACATTTTAAGTCTCATTTTCATATTTCTAATTCATTACATTCAAAGTCGGTCCTTACAATCCGACACTTTCTTTTTAGAATTTACATACATTTCAATTCTCAGTCCTACATTTTTTATTCATTACATTTGAGGTCGGTCCTTACATTCCGACATTCTCTTTTGAGAATTGATCTACATTTCAATTCTTACTTCCGAATCAGTCCTACATTTTTTATTCATTATATTTGAGGTCGGTCCTTACATTCCGATAATCTTTTTTAAGAATTGATATACATTTCAATTCTCATTTTCACATTTATGATTCATTATATTCGAGGTTTTTCCTTACATTCCAACACTCTCTTTTGAGAATTGATATACATTTCACTTCTCATTTTCATATTTCTGATTTATTACATTCGAGGTCGGTCCTTACATTCTGACATTCTCTTTTGAGAATTGACCTACATTTCAATTCTCACTTCCAAATCAGTCCTACAGTTCTGATTCATTACATTTGAGGTTGGTCCTTACATTCTGACACTCTCTTTTGAGAATTGATATACATTTCAATTCTCATTTTCATATTTCTGATTCATTGCATTTGAGGTCTGTCCTTACATTTCGACTCTTCTTGTCTTTTTGGAATTGATACTTAAATTTTAATTCCAACCTTAGGGTCAGCACTTACATTTTGACTCCCATTCTTTGGAAATATTTGAAATTTTATAACTCAAAGTCCACTCTCCAATCCCCAACAAGAGTCTCTACTTCTTGACTTGATCAAACACTCACTTGATCAAACAGTCACACACACAACTCTACGTATACTTCCGGGTCTTTTGAATTAGAAGTTTGTGTTGGTTTTTGTTGATCTCCTCGGTCAATACCAATACACGCGGTGTGCTTGCTCAGCACACCCCACCTATTGGGGTCCATTTGTTGACCTCATTTTTGGTGGAGGTTTAGTTTTTCCTCTTTAGTAGCCTAAGGTCTAGCCATAGGATTTTCCTATTGACTATTCTTAGAAAACTAGGCATGGGACCCTCACCATTAGAAATTCTACCATCTTCTCTACTCAACTTGAAGTTCCACATGTTTGTCTCAACCTCTAAATTCTTAGTAGGTGGGGTCACTATGGGGGAAGCTAAAGATGAGTCACCCTTAAGACTGCTGGACCTTAAGGTTGACCCTGAGGGTTGGTCTGGAGCTGAGGTACTCACTACATTTATTTGCACCCACAATCACTCACAACCCTAAATTTCTAGCCTAGGTCCCTTGATCTTTTTGGGATACTCATGTAGATGGTTCCCTAAACCTAGCAGCCCTATGACTATGGTTTGGCTAAGACCACTATGTAGAGGACGCAAAATGGTTTCCATTGGTCCATGGCTTGTTGTTGATGGTTGGTACCTCAACTCTATCAAAAGTACCCATCTTGGTCTTTTGCCTCAAAACACCCCCAAATTACCAAAATACCCCTTCATAGCCCGAAATTCCAAAAATTTCAAAAATTCTTTAAAAATCTCAATAAAACCCAAATATTTCCAATTTCATTTTCCTCAACTACCACATCACACAATTTGGCCAATTTGACCATCTTTAACAAAAATCCTCAAATTTGCCTTTAATGACCCAAATTTCCCCAAATCCAACTCAAATGTCCATCAATTTGATCTCAATTGGCCCAAATTCCAATCCTAAACTCAAATTCCCTCTTGATATGGCCAAAATAAACCAAATACAAGCTTATTTTCCCATTATTTGAGCCCAATTTTGATTTAGGTCAAAACCTCAATTTTGACCATATGACCTAATCTTACCAAATTGAACCTATAACCTCGTCAATTTGCCCCAATTAATGTTGTAAAATCTTAATAACATTCATATACATCAAAATCAACCATCAATTGGACTTGATGAAGCCTCACATCCATTTAATTTGGCCTAATTTAAAAATTCCCAAATTTAGTCCCAAATTGGCTGTCCCCAAATTTCATCCAATTGATTGCCTTAACCCCCAAATTGGCATCCAATTCATGTTGAAAACTATTCATGAGGTCCTTATTGATAATTTACAGTAATTAATTTGGACTTAGCCCAAGGCTAACCCAAGCTAGACCTAAGCCTAGCCTAACATGACCAAATTGGCTAAAAATCAAAATTCCCTCAAATTGACCCATCAATTGAGCTCAAAACCACTTCCATTCTTCACCAAAGTTGTTCTTTATGATCATTTACACCAAATACAACATTTATTTGGGCTAATTTACATGTCTAACCTAGCACAAATCCAAGTTTTGGTCATTTGCACCCACTTGAACCCATGCACTAAATGTGACCTAACCACCCTAAAGCTTGGTCATTTGCACTCTTGGACCCATGCACTAAATGTGACCTAACCACCCTAAAGTCACCAAATTAACTCCATGACAACCATTTGTTCGAATTAGTGACCAGTTCGAACACCATAAAACCATCTAAATCAAGCCATGTACCCAATTTCCCCTAAATTAAGGGATATTACTTCCAAAAATGTATGTGCTTAAGATATCCTTACCAAAATTAGGTATTTTTGCATTAAATTGCTGTGACATATTCCCCTGGGTTCCCTGAGCTCCTAGCCACCTCCCCCGGGCCGGCTGGCCCTCAAAACTGAGACCCACCCCCATGAAACCTCACCCAAATCAAACCTAGAGGTCAGCTCAGCCAAACCAATTGATGGAGCTCCTCTGCCCTCCACCTAAGCACCACAATGCACTTAAGCTTATGCCCTGAGAGCCACTCCCATGACCATTTTTATAAAGAATACCCTCCACGGCCATGGGAGGTGTGCTAAAATTTCCTTAGTGAGGCCTCCAAACTTCACACAAAGCTTCCTTAAGATCCCCTCAGTGCATTCCAACTGTTTTCCCTCACCAATTTCCATTACCGGAGCTCAATTTTGAGCATGGAACCTTGTCGGAAACTAGGACAGAACCCAACACCATCCACAGTCCACCCAAACTCAAATTAATTCTACCCACACCTTCACAATAGAAAAAGAAGCCAATGCCCCATAAAATCCCCCTTCCATAGAGCCTCCACCATAGCTCTAGGCCAACACCAAAATCGGGTCGTGATCGAATTCATACCTAGGCCTTACACCAAGACCAAGGACTTAATCCCTAGCCTCTTTAGATCACAACAAACGTGTCAAGCTGATTGAAGCTTCACTTCTCACAGAAAAGGTATAAAATCTCACCTCATCCCGAGCCTATTTTGATTCTCAATTTGATTTGGCGTAATTTAATTGCATGATTATCGTATAGATGTGTTCGCCTCACTTAGAAGAGTCCATCAGACCAAATCCGAGGTGATTTGGTTGAGCCTAGGTTGAGATCTTAGGGTTTTAGTATAGAAAGTCACGGGATCATTCTATCGGGGACGATGACGGACGACCGTTTAATCGAGCGTGTATCAAATGAAAGGAGGAGATCGAGCCAGATAACGCTTCAGGGCATGAACAACGGGATGCGTGGGTGCAAGCGTGGACGATGGCGTCAAATATCAGCGCGCCGCCTGGAATTTTGGAGCTGCATAGGATCTAATCAACATGCGCTGTTTAAATAGAAAAATATGGCTTTTCCTATTTATTTAAACGCTTGCACGCGCTGTTTAAATAGATAAATAGGGCTTTTTCCTATTTATTTAAATACCCTTAACTTTATGCCTTCGGAGCCGTCGTAGGTTGAGGTGGCACGCGTAGTTTAAATAGATAAATATGGCTTCTTCTATTTATTTAAATACCCCCAAACTTATAAAATCCATAACTTTGTGTAGAAAAATCACAAAAATAAAATAAAAATACCCTCTTGCTCAGTATACAGAGGAGAATAATGTGAAATAAGTTTTAAGTCCATCCAATACATAAAATATTTTTAATTAATTAAACACTCGTTGGTGTCTTTTGATTCTCCATGCATATTGATACATCACCTTGGCTTGAAATTTTGGCAAGTTATAGCTTCTGTCAAGAGAAACATTCTCTGATATCTCCAAAGTCAGAGGAGGTTCTTATACAAAGAGCCATAATTTTCAATTTCTTGCACATTATTTCCTTGAAAAAATCATGGAAATTAGCATATTGATTAGAAAATTCTAAAAAAATTTTGGAAGATCCACCATGACCAGAGAAGCTTTTGGAAATAATTTCATGGGTTAAGTCATTTAAAATGCACTTAAATTTTACAAACACTAAATCAATAAAACAATTAATTTTGGAAAATATAAACATTTAAATGACTTGATTTTTCATGTTCACTATGGTTTATGATCTAGAGAACTCATTATAAAAATTTCAAAATAATTTGAGCTCATTTGGTAACTTAAGTTTATTTTTAAAGATAAATACCACTTTTGACACATAAATGATTTTTAAAAATCAAAGTACAACTCAAAAAAATATGAAGCTTAGTTTTTTGAGTTCTCTATGATCAGGGATATTTTATAAAAATAACATAATATTTAGAATAAAAACTTGATTTTTAGCCTATTTTAAATATTTTAAATATTTAAAAATTCATAAAAAACACAAAAATAATAAAACTCATAATAATGTTCTAAATTGCTTCCTAATCACCTAGGAACAATTATAATATTTTTCTTGATATTTTAAATAAATAAATTGAATTTCAAAGCATAAAGAAAATTTTTTAAAGGCTAAAAATGAGTTTTCACTAAAATAATCCCAATAAATCAAAGAAAAATAAAAAAATATGGAATTTGCTCCTATGGGTTCTCTAACCTTAGTGAGATTTTTAAAAGGCACAAAACTTAATTTTCATTTAGATATTTTATTTTTATTAAATAACCCAGAATTTAAAATAATTCTTATAAATCACAAAGAATTTAAAAGATTATCCAATTTGGTCTAAAGACTTCTCTGGTCTAGGTCCACTTCCAGTAAAAATTTCAAGATATTAGGACTTACCTTGGTCAAGTTAAGAATTTTCTTTGAAAAATCTTATTTTTGCATAAAAACAATTATATAAAATCAATTAAATTTTGAAAAATCACATTTTCTCCTCTGATATCTTAATTGACCCATGAATGAGGTAAGATAAAAATTTCAAAGTCATTTTAAATGAATTTGACAAATTATGAAGTGTTTGAACCTTTGGGGTAAATGCGTAATTTTGTAAATTTAGCATTAAATAACATTTAGGCTGAAGTTAAGGAGGGAAATGGGCAACCTCTGATCTTAATAAATTTATTTAATTTTTAGAACACAAGGGGTTATATGGTAGAAACCAATCTCACTTTCATAATTCAGTTGATAATAAATTTCTAAATTTTTAAAATTTGGAAGTTTATTAAAAGAAAACGGTCCTCGACTTAAGGGTATGACTTTTGAAGTCAATAATTAATCAATTTAATAACCCTATTTTGATTTTCAAATAAGATCCAAATCATGACTCATGACTACATAAAGCTTAACCTTTGCAAAACTTATTAAGACACTCACCTAGATCTTAAGGGCTTAGTGGGGCCAAATCAAAATTGATTAAGTGAGGATTAGAGAAATCAACATAACATAATAAAAAATCATTGAAACGCCACTAAGCCTAAGAAAATTTTGGCTAAGTGTTTAGGTTACACCAACTTTCCCTTTAAGAAAATTCACTCACATAATTTTTCAAATTAAATGATATATGATAAATACGTTTTTTAGGGATAATTAAGACATCAATGTTCACTGAGCATTAGAAGTATTCACAGGATGAACCATTAAGCGACATAATAAGTTTAAATGGACTCGAGGCTTTTCACCAGTTTGTGAGATGGAGGCATGGACCTGCTTCGTCCTCCTAACTTGTTGGATACCTCAGAGATCTTTTAAACTTAATATACTTTGCTCAATGAAATCATCCTTAATTAAAATTTTAAGGACTCACCAAAATACAACATAGAGTTAGGAAAACCACCGGAACTTTACTATTCCTACTCTTCATAAATGCCCTCACATGTATTTTTAAGTTCCAGGTGGTGGAACGAGAAGACTCGCCAGGTACGCTTTTATAGTTTATAATACCGTCTTTCTTGTGCCCTTTTCCTTACATGCTTTATGCTTACATTGTTTCTTTTTTATACTTGCATTTACCTACATGTATAAAAAAAAAAACATAAGCTTGCATGTTAACCAAAACCAAAACTAAAATCAACCAAGATAAAATCCACCGCCACAACAATCAAATTATAAAACTACTCAAAATTTTATCACAAACATCACACAAAACTACAATTACACCGCCACAACATTCAAAATATAAAACAACTCAAGGACACACACATCACACAAAACTACAACTTCAACTAAATTAAGATGTCTCTATCGGATGATCGGGAATTCCTCAAAAAACTACAACTTCAACTAAATTAAGACGTCTCTATTGGATAATCGGGAATCCCTCGGAGGAGGAAACCTACGGTTGCTAACGAGGCTTCCCACGGTTCACCGCCACAACATTCAAAATATAAAACAACTCAAAATTTAATCACAAACATCACACAAACACTAAATTAAGATGTCTCTATCAGATGATCGGGAATCCCTCGGAGGAGGTAACCTACGGTTGTTAACGAGGCTTCCCTGGTTTAAACGAATTTATGGAACTCATTAAGTTGGTTCTAGTAAGATCATTTAGACTAAGTAAATATAATAGAAAATAGTGGTGCTGGAACGAGGGAACCGTAGGATCCTAACCAGCGTCGCTTTAATATAAATAGTGATGCTGGAACGAGGGAACTGTAGGATCCTAACCGGTGTCGCTCTAATCAACTTTAATACGCCCATAAAATTTAAAGAACTTCAACCATAAGGCCACCTGATTTAACATTATAACTTGACACATTAGAAAACTCGAACTCGTCGCGGTAGGGAACTTGGAGCTAGCATGGTGGGCAACACAGCCATCTTCAACAGCAAAACCTGTCTTCTCCAGCTAAACCAATCTTCCTTCCTTAGACATAAACAATAAAGTCATAGAACTTTGAGGTTCCTTGCTTATGCAACGTAAATCCTCACATCATCTTTAGGCCTTTGTATAGCCTTGCTATACAATATAAGTCCTAACTCGTCTTAGGATTCCGAGGTTGTCGTTTCTCACGACCTAACTCCTCACATCTTCCAGGCTATTTGTATGATCATTTCACACGAATGTAAGCCCTAACTAATAAAATTAGCAGGATGAATCACTTAAATTTTTCTCCTCAAAACTAAAGCCAAACATTAGGATAGCTCGGAAAGTCACCAAGGTTCTCCTCTATACTTCTCCTCAAAGTTGAAGCCAAACATTAAGATAGCTTGGGAAGTCACCGAGGTTCTCCTCTATTTCTTCTCAAAACTGAAGCCAAACATTAGGATAGCTTGGGAAGTCACCAGGGTTCTCCTCTGAACTCAAAACTAAAGCCAAACATTAGGATAGCTTGGGAAGTCACCAAGGTTCGCCTCTGGATCCCCACATCCCCTAGTTCTTCTTCCTTTGGATTCTACAATAAAATGTTCCAAATTTGAACCAATCCTATCCCCTAGTTCTTCTTCCTTTGGATTCTACAATAAAATGTTCCAAATTTGAACCAATCCCCATTCACCCCTAGTTCTTCTTCCTTTGGATTCTACAATAAAATGTTCCAAATTTGAACCAATCCCCTTCCACACCTCTACCCTAGTTCTCCTCCTTTGGACTCTACAACAAAATGTTCCAAATTTGAACCAATCCCCTTTCACACCTCTTTGTCCGATCTCATTGAAAAGTCTCCTTTGGATTCTACAATAAAATGTTCCAAATTTGAACTAATCCCCTTTCACACCTCTACGTATGATTTCATTAAAGAGTCCTACCCTTTGAAACTCATTGAAGATAATATTTCTTAATTTTTATTGAGTCTTCTTAAGTGACTTTGGTCATTTAAGATGTAATTAACTATATGGGCTTGCCCTTATAGGAAGCATGTTCAAACCGAGCTTAATATAAACCCTATTTAATCCTTTATATTAAATACAGGAACGTATCAGCAAATACAAAGGTTTTGCAGACCAAACGGACGTCATACTTTCCTTAGTATATTTAATCGAGCTTCATCCTCAAGTCTTGTGTTTATTCTTCGAGATATATACAAAATTTGAGGTACAGTGCTCTTTCATTTTAAACTATGAAAAATATGGGGTCAGTTTGATTTAATTCTTCAACGTCCTCCGAAGTGAGCGACGGGATTTCGATTCCGGCATCCGACATCTTCTTACGGGTAACTCCCCACAAACCCAACAAAAATAGCGCAGATAACCCAGCAGTTTGCTAAACATGCTAAATTATGTTTCTAGAAGTTTAGAATGTAGTTAAGTGTTATTAAACATGGGATCATGGTCTGATAACGTGTCTAGAGGTTTTAGTCATGATCCAAAGATTATAATAGAAGGGTATGAAGAGAAGTCTCACCCCACGTCAAATATAACCCTAAATTCTAAGTGAAGAGTGAGAGTTCAAGGAAAGATGTTATCTTGGGAGTGTGATTTAAAGAAGGAGGAAGCTATGATGAAGAAGTTAATTAGTCAAAGTGTGCAAGAGTTGCGCAGCAGTTTCCTAGCTACTAGTATTTAAGTGGTAGCAGAGAAAATCACTAAAATTGAGGCTGAAGTGACTTCAATTGAAGAAAAAGTGATGGAAGTTAATGCACATCTGGAGCATATGGGATGGAAACTTAAAGATGCAATTTAGCCATATTAGTTTATGGAAGAAGTGGATAAGACTATTGTCGGCGTTATTTCAGGGTTGGAGGGGAGTTACCCATAAGAAGCTGTGGTCGCTAGAATCGTAATCCCGTCGCCCGCTTCTGAAAAAAATTGAAGTATGAAATCAAACTGACCCCATATTTTTCATAATTTAAAATGAAAGAGCCCTATATTTAGTTTTAGAAAAATATAAAATCAAACTGACCCCATATTTTTTATAATTTAAATGAAATAGCATTGTACTAAGTATGAAATCAAACTGACCCCATATTTTTCATAGTTTAAAATGAAAGAGCACTGTACCTGGGTATGAAATGAAACTGACCCCATATTTTTCATAGTTTAAATGAAAGAGCACTATACCTCAAACTGTATCTATCCCGAAGGATAAACACAAGACTTGAGGATGAGGCTCGATCAAATAAACTAAGGGATTATCCCAAAGGATAAACACAAGACTTGAGGATGAGGCTCGATCAAATAAACTAAGGAAAGTACGACATTCGTTTGGTCTGCGAAACCTTTGTATTTGCCTACAAGTTCCCCAATTAAATATAAGGGATTAAATATAGTTTATATTAAGCTGGGTTCAGACATGCTTCCTATATGGGCAAACCCCTATAGTTAATTACATCTTAAATGACCAAAGTCACCTAAGAAGACTCTCGATAAAAATCTAGCCTATAGTTAATTACATCTTAAATGACCAAAGTCACTTAAGAAGACTCTCGATAAAAGTCAAGAAAGTAGTTAATTACATCTTAAATGACCAAAGTCACCTAAGAAGACTCTCGATAAAAATCATGAAATATACATCTTAAATGACCAAAGCCACCTAAGAAGACTCTCGATAAAAATCAAGAAATGTTATCTTCAAGGAATTTCAAAGGGTAGAACTCTTCAATGAAATCAGACATAAACGTGTGAAAGGGGATTGGTTAAAATTTCGAACATTTTATTGTAGAATCCAAAGGACNTCCCTCTCACCAACTGGTGAAAAGCCTCAAGTCCATTTAAACTTATTATGTTGCTTAATGGTTCATCCTGTAGACACCTTATTACTCAGTGAACCTTGGTATCTCAATTATCCCTAAGAATAGAGTAATTATCACTAATCATTTAATTTGAACACTTAGCTAAATTTTTAATCCTAATTGGGCTTAGTATTGTTTCAAGGATGTTTTATTTAATTATATTTATTTCTCTAATCCTTGTTTAATCAATTTTGATTTAGCTTAAGTCAACACTAAGCCCTTAAGACCTAGGTGAGTATCTTAATTAGTTTTGAAAAGGATTAAATTTTAAGTGGTCATGATTCATGATTTGAATTTTATTTGAAAATCAAGTTAGTGGTGTTTCAAGGATGTTTGATATAAATATGTTTATTTCTCTAATCCTCATTTAGTCAGATTTGATTTGACCTAAGTCACCACCTTCAAGTATGTTTGATTATGATTTTTAAACCTAATTGGGCTTAATGGTGTTTCAAGGATGTTTGATATAATTATGTTTATTTCCTTAATCCTCATTTAGTCAATTTTGATTTAGCCTAAGTCACCACTAAGCCTATTTCTCTAATCCTCATTTAGTCAATTTTGATTTGGCCTAAGTCACCACTAAGCCCTTAAGGCAATTCTCTAATCCTCATTTAGTCAATTTAGATTTGGCCTAAGTCACCACTAAGCCCTTAAGACCTAAATGAGGTGTCTTAATTTTTGAAAAGGGTTAAACTTTAGGTGGTCTTGATTCATAATTTGGATTTTATTTGAAAATCAAAATAGGGGGTTAAGCTTTAAGTGGTCATGATTCATGATTTGGATTCTATTTGAAAATCAAGATAGGGGTATTAAATTGGTTAATTATTGACTTCAAAAGTCACACCTCTAAGTCCATCGAATTTAATTTTAATAAACTTCCAAATTTTAATAATTTAGAAATTTATTAATCTTAATTTTTTTTTAATGAGGAAAGTGAATTGATTAATTATTGACTTCAAAATTCATACCCCTAAGTTCAGGATCATTTAATTTTAATAAACTTTTTAATAGTAGAAATTTATTAACTTATCTTTTTAATGAGGAAAGTGAAATTGGTTTCTACCAATTAACCCTTTTATGTTTCAAGCATCAAAATAAATTTATTTATTAATCTTAATTAAGAAAGTGAGATTGGTTTCTACCAGTTCACCCCTTTGTGTTTCAAGCATCAAATAAATTATAAAGAATAGAGGTTACCCTCTTTTCCTCCAACCCCTTTGGGTTTCAAACATCAAATAAATTGATTAAGATTAGAGGTTACCCATTTTCCCTCCTTGTGAATTAAGCCTAAATGTTAATTAAGGCTAAATTTCCAAAATTACACATTTGCTTCTAAGGCTCTAACACTTCATAATTTGTCAAATTCAATTCAAATGATATTGAAATTTTTATCCTACCTCATTCATAGGTCAATTGAGATATTAGAGGAGAAAATGTGGTTCTTCAAAATTTAATTTAATTTATATAATTATTTTCATACAAAATGAGGATTTTTCAAAGAAAATTTCTAACTCGACCAAGGTTAAGTCTAATCCCTTGAAATTTTAACTGGAGGTAGACCTAGATAAGAAAAGCCTTTGGACAGAATTTCATGATTTTTTGAATTCTCTGTGATTTATTAGAATTATTTTTCATTTTTGGGTTATTTAATAAAAATAAAATATTTTGGGTGGTGAAAATTAAATTTTGTATTTTTGAAAAATCTCCCTATGGTCAGAGAACTCAGAGGAGTTTGTTTTTTTTTTTTTTTTGATTTTTCCTTGAGTATTGAATTAAGTTTTGTATTTTTGAAAGATCTCCCTAAGGTCAGAGAACTCAGAGGAGAAAACTTTATATTTTTCTGATTTTTCTTTGATTTATTGATCAAAGGAGCAAATTTTATATTTTTCATATTTTTCTTTGATTTATTGAAATTATTTTAGTGATTTTAGCCTTTTAAAAATTATTTTTTAAGCTTTGAAATTCAATATCTTTATTTAGAAAATCAGGTTTTTAGCCTTTTAAAAATTATTCTTAAGCTTTGAAATTCAATATCTTTATTTAGAAAATCAAGAAAAATATTTTAATTTTTCTTAATTGATTTGGAAGCAATTTAGAATATTTCCATGAGTTTTATTATTTTTGTGAGTTTTATGAATTTTTAATTATTTAAATATTTAAAATAGGCCAAAAATCAAGTTTTTATTTTAAATATCATTTTATTTTTATAAAATATCCTTGATCAGAGAGAACTCAAAAAACTAAGTTTCATAATTTTTTGAGTTATATTTTAATTTTTAAAAATCATTTAATCTCAAAAAACTAAGTTTCATAATTTTTTGAGTTATATTTTGATTTTTAAAAATCATTTAAATACCAAGAGTGGTATTTATCTTTAAAAATCAATTTAAGTTGTCAAAGCAACTCAAAATATTTTGAAATTTTTTTGATGAGTTCTCTGGATCATAAACCACAGTAGAGATCAAAAATCAAATCATTTAAATGTTTATATTTTCAAAAATTAATTATTTTAGTTTAATTTAAGGATAATGTTTATATTTTCCAAAATTAATTATCTTAGTGATTTAGTGTTTGCAAAATTTAAGTTCACTGAAATTATTTCCAAAGGTTTCTCTAGTCATTGTGGACCTTCCAAAATTTTCTTAGGATTTTCTGATCAATATGCTAGTTTCCATGATTATTTTGAAGAAATAATGTGGAATAACTTGAAAATATGGATCTCTGTATAGAAACCTCCTTTTACTTCGGAAAAATTATAGAATGTTTCTCCTGACAGAGGTTGCAACATGTCAAAGTTTCAAACCAAAGTGATACATCAATATGCATGGAGAAGCAAATGATTCTAAAATAGTATTTAATTAATTAAAAATAAAACATGCATAACATGGTCTTGAAATTTATTCCACATTGTTCTCCTCTGTTCACTAAGCAAGTGGGTATTTTTATTTTATTTTTGTGATTTTCCTACACAAAGTTATGAATTTTCTAAGTAAAGGGTATTTAAATAAATAAGAAAAAAGCCTTATTTATTTTTTTGAAACCGCCCGTGCCACCTCAACCTACGACGGCTCCGAAGGCATGCGTGGCGCGCTCTGGTTGGACGTCGCCGTCCACGTAGCTTGCTGATTCCACCCGCTGTTTATGTCCCGAAGCGTAGTTCAGCTCAATCTCCCCCGTCCATTTGATACACGCTTGATCAAACGACTCCCCGTCATCGTCCTCGATAGAATGATCCCGTGATTATCCACACTAAAACCCTTAGATCTCAGCCTAGACTCAACCAAATCAGTTCATGTTTGATCCTATGAACTCGTCTAAGTGAGACGAACACATCCATATGGTTAATGTACCATGAAATTGAGCCTAAGTAGATGGAGAATCAAAATAAGCTCGGGAAGAGGAGAAGTTTTATACCTTTACCTTAAAAAGGGAGGCTTAAATCAGAGGTGTTCGACACTTTTGTTGGGGTCCAAGGAGGCTAGGGATTGAGCCCCTGATCCTGGTGTGAAGCCTAGGATGAATCGACCAAGCTCGATTTCAGGTGTTGGTCTAGAGCTATGGTGGAGGCTATTTCAGAGGGTAATCTAATGGGGCTTTGTCTTCTCTAGCTGTTGTGAAGGTGTGGGCACAAGAATTTGAAGTTTGGTGGAGTGTGAAGGTGTATTGGGTTCTGTCCTGGTTTCCGAAAAAGTTTCAAGCTCAAAATTAAAATCCAACAATGGGAACTGATGGGGGAAAATGGTCAGAATGCATTGAGGGGATCTTAGGGAAGCTCTGTATGGAGTTTGGAGAGGCCTCTCTAGGAAAATTTCAGCACGCCTCCCATGGCCGTGGGAGGTGAGTTTTTGTAAAAATGGCCATGAGGTGGCTCTCAGGGCATAAGTTTGGGTGCATTGTGGTGCTTAGGTGGAGGGCAGAGGAGCTCTCCAATTCGATTTGGATGAGCTGGCCTANGAATGCATTGAGGGGATCTTAGGGAAGCTCTGTATGGAGTTTGGAGAGGCCTCTCTAGGAAAATTTCAGCACGCCTCCCATGGCCGTGGGAGGTGAGTTTTTGTAAAAATGGCCATGAGGTGGCTCTCAGGGCATAAGTTTGGGTGCATTGTGGTGCTTAGGTGGAGGGCAGAGGAGCTCTCCAATTCGATTTGGATGAGCTGGCCTATAGGTTTGATTTGGGTGAGGTACCATGGGAGTGGCTCTCAGTTTTGGGCTTTTCCGGCCACTAGACTGGCCGGCCAGCCAGGGGTAGGTGGCTAGGAGCTCAGGGAACCCAGAGGAATCCATCACGACAATATAACGCAAATGTGCTTTGATTTGGCAAAGATATCTTAAGCATGTGCATTTTTGCAAATAAGATCCCTTAATCTGAGGGACCTTTAGTCCATGGCTTGATTTAGGTGGTCTCATGGTGTTTTGACTGGTCACTAAGTCCAACAAATGGCTGTGGTGGAGTTAATTTGGTGGCTTTAAGGTGGTTAGGTCACATTTAGTGTATGGGTCGCTGTGGTGGAGTTAATTTGGTGGCTTTAGGGTGGTTAGGTCACATTTAGTGCATGGGTCCAGGTGGGTGCAAATGACCAAAACATTGGTTTGGGCTAGGTTAGCCATGTCAATTGGCCAAAATAATTGTTACATTTGGTGTATATGATCATAAGGACCAACTTTGGTGAAGAATGGAAATGGTTTTGAGTTCAATTGAAGGGTCAATTTAAGGAAAAAAAACTTTAATCAATTTGGTCATGTTGGGCTAGGCTTGGGTCTCGCTTGGGTTAGCCTTAGGCTAAGTCAAAATTTATTGTTATAAATTGTCACAAGGGACCTCATGACGAGTTTTCAACATAAATTTGATTCCAATTTGTAGGTTAAGGAAATCAATTGGGTGAAATTTGGGGACTTAGCCAATTTGGGGCTAAATTTGGGAATTTTTTATTTAGGCAAAAATCAAATGGATTTGAGGCTTTACCAAGGTCAATTGATGGTTGATATTGATTTATAGGAATGTTATAAAGATTTTTCAACATTAATTGGGGTCAATTTACAAGGTTATGGGTTCAATTTCGTGAAATTAGGTCATATGGTCAAAATTGAGGTTTTGACCCAAATCAAGGTTAGGCTCAAATCATGGACCAATTGAGCTTTGATTTGGTTTATTTTGTCATATCAAAAGTGAATTTGAGTTTAGTATTGAAATTGAAGTCAATTGAGATCAAATTGATGGACATTTGAGTTGGATTTGGGGAATTTGGGTATTTAAAAGGCAATTTGGAGATTTTGGTTAAAGATGGTCAAATTTGTCAAATTGGGGCATCTGATAGTTGAGAGAAATGATATTAGGAATATTTTGGATTTATTGGGATTTTATGGGATTTTTTGTAGTTTTTGGGATTTTGAGCAATGGAGGGGTTTTTTGGTAATTTGAGGGTGTTTTGGGGGTAAAACGCTAAGATGGGTATTTTTGTAGATTTGAGGTACCAATCAATAACAAGAAGCCATGGACCAATGGAAACCCCATTTTGGGTCCTCTACATAGTGGTCTGAGCTAAACTATAGCCCTAGAGCTAGTAGGTTTAGGGGACTATCTATATGAGTATCTCAAAAGATCAAGGGATCTAGGCTGGAAATTTGAGTTCAAGGTTGTGAGTGATTGTGGGTGTAGATGAGTGTAGTGAGTGTAGTTAGTGTAGTGACTGCCTTAGCTCCAGACTAACACCCAGGGTCAACCCTAAGGGTCCAACAGTCCTAAGGGTGACTCATCTTGAGTTTCCCCCACAGTGATCCCACCTACTAAATGCTAGAGGTTGAGACCAACATGCGAAACTTCAGGTTGAGAAGAGAAGAGTTTGGAATTTCTAGTGGTGAGGGTTTCACATCTAGTTTTCTAAGAATATAGTCAATAGGAAAATCCTATGGCTAGACCTTATGCTACTAAAGAGGAAAAAGTAAACCTCAATAAAAAATGAGGTCAACATCTAGGTATTTGAAAGACAAATAGATTAAAGAAGACTCAGCCAGAGTTCTTAACCATCATCCATTCTTTCATATTTATATTTTAAATTTCCAAGGAGAGACTAATGATAGGCTAGGATTCGTTCCACTTGAAGGAGGGTTGAATTAAGTTCTTTGCTTAGTATTTGATTGTGTGTATTGTGTTTGTTTACTTGTGTTAAGTTTGTTTTATGTGTATTTAATGTTATGATTTTTTAGTGTTTGTGTTTAGCAACTATCTCATCCAAAACTCTTTGGATTGAGAAATTATGTATTGAAATTGTTTGTAATTGTTTGTGATCTAATATAAGTGTTTGTTTGGGTGAAAATTCTTGTTATTTTGTGTTGAATTCACATAATTAAGATTGGTGAATCTTGAGGAAGAGGACAGTTGAAAGGGAAGAAAATAGATTTTAATGCTTTGAAAGACTATTTAGAAGTGGTTGACTTAGGCTAGAAGTGCATTTTAATTAAAATTGAAAATACAAAAATTTTTGCACTGGCACCTAAGCGCCAAGAGCCTGCGCTTACGTGCAGGCTAACCCAAGAGATTGGTTCCTAAGCGTTGAACCATTCGTGCTTAAGCACCAATTCACGTAAACTAGTTCGTGAACGATTTAAAGTGATTATTGGGCTAAAAACACCCTTTTTCCCTCAACAGCATCTCCTACCTTTGGTTTTCGTGAGTTTGGAAGCTAGGGCAGCATCTTAAGTAAAGATTTCTAGGTGTTTTCAAGCAAAAAATAATAGATTTGACAATATATTTTAAGAGCTTCGCTTGTATTTTGAGCCATTATCAATTTGACCAAAAATCAATATTCATGGTGAAATTTTGAGAAAAATATATGGAAAATACATATAAATGATAGTATAAGCTCTTAGGAGTTGAGTTTAATGATTTAGAGCTGAATTTTTGATTTATTGTGAATTTTATATGATTTTTGGAAATGGCACCAAGAATTTAGAGGAGCACAGTAAAAGCTCATTTCGATTCAAATAAGTTCATTTGTTTGGGAGGTCAGGATTGATATAGTGATGCACTGCAGTCAAGGAAATTGATTCCTCAGTGTTGTTTTAAAAGTCTAAGTGGAGTAGTTGAAGATTTGATTATTCGCCAGTAGTGGGAGTATTTTCTGCTATGGCCATTATTTCTTATGTTCGGGAGTTCTATGCGAATCTCCTTGAGGCTGAAGAAGATGGAGTCATGGTTTGAGGAAAACAAGTACCTTTCTTCCATGAGGTAATAAATATGTTCTAACAATTGCCCCTGAGTACACATTGCTTTTATTCAAACAGTAGTTTGAATGAGGAGTTAGATGAGATTGTATCATCGTTGACTGGTGAAAAAGGATTGCGGAACATTAAGAATGAAAAAAAAATCAACTTCCCCCATTAAAGTTGGATGCCACTACAAAGGCGTGGCACTACTTTATTTTTGGTTATCTACTACAAACAAATCACCTCAGTGAAATGACTCGAGATAGATCAACCTTGAACTCTTGCATTTAGCAGTTCAAGCCTATTAACATTGGAGCTTTGATTTATGGTATTATTACCAGTTATACCAACATTGCTACTTTTACAGGTTTGGGATTTTCATTCTTAATGTTTTCATTAAGTGAGCAGACAGGTGTTAGATTTAATAGCTAGAAGAAGATACTGCAGCCACTCAAGCCCATTACCAGTGTTAATGTGAAATCTTATTCACATCATTTGATTTTTGGCTAGATAGGTGAATTTTAAAGCAGTTCAGGCGCCTCTACATCTCAAACTTTTACTTCACGTGCTTTTAAATCATAAGGTCAAACTTCAGGATCTAACTCACAGTCACAATTATTGCAAAGAATATTAGACGACATCAACTATACTACTAATAAAGTAATAAATTTAGAAAATTTTATAGATAGTCATTATGTATACATTTTGATACACCTAAAATATATTGTCTTTATGTACACATTTTTATACCAATTTTTTAGATATTGTGCTTTAATGAAAGACATTTGTGTGTTTTAATTTCAGGTACAATTAAATTGTTGAAAAATAACGAAATGAGTGAAAAAGGATCAAATTTGGAGCAAAAAATGAAAAAGGTGAGAAATTGAACTCAAGCACCAAAGCACCCATGACGCTTACGCGCCGGTAAAACATAGAGAGCTACATCTAAGCGCCAAGTACCTTGTACTTAAGTTCCAAAAGTAGTTACTCGATGATTCAATGAACTTGGACAAAATTTTGAAGAGGTGGTTGAAGAAACCCTTAGTGAAAATGTGGGAAATTGTTAATGGACACAAAAATTCATTCAATTAGCTTTTGAAAGGAGGTAACTTTTAGAAGATTCATTGAATGTACAAAACATATTGAGGAGACACCAAGGCACCTTTTGGAAAATTATAAAAGAAGACTTTGATTGAAGAGAAAAAATAGTTCCATCCAGAGCCAACCACCACACGCTGCCGTCGCCTCCCATCATTGTCACCGCCACCAATTTTCTTTTTATTTTAAGTTTTTGTTTGTATTGTAAGAGAAGGATGAGATTCAAAGGAACTTCAAGACTTTTGTGGAGAGGATTTAAGATAAATTTATATCTTTGTGACTACATTTGGTTTTAATTTTGACTTTTTTTTAAGTGCATGATTTCTAATTTCAAACTTAAGTGTGATTATGTTTTCTATATGAATTTTGAGTAGTTTTTTTTTTTATCTTTTTTTCCTTAAAATGATAGGTGATTAAGTATTGTATGGAAGTTGTGTGAAGTATTAGTCTTTAATATTGGAAGAAGCTGTGACGACTTTAAACCTTGTACTTCATTGTCTTCTTTTATTGGCCAATTAAGATGTTAATGCCTGTTGTGAGAACATGTAAGATCCGAAATGGTATTGACTCAGTAAACAAATGGTAAGAATCAAATTTGATTTCATGGGTGAGAATGTAGTTCATGGGATTAAGTGCAAATAAATAGGGAAATAAACATTGAAGGGTACAAAATTAGAGGACTTTAGAGTGATAGGCTAAAGCCCCCAATTTGGTTTATAGTTTTATGTTTTGATATGAGATATTAGCTCCCAGGTGAAGGGAGAAGAGGGAACTCTAGAGTGAGAGTTAGTATCTTCTTTAACTAATCCATTTTCAAGACTATTCAAAATGTAAATTAGCCAATGTTCTTTATAGCATCTCTAGTAAGGGTAAAAAATATTATTTCTCCAATTTGGCACAACACAATTGGAATACTTCCACAACAAAATTTCTATACTTATTTTTGATTCATGATAAGGAAGAAAATATTTTATTTAAATTACTAATTAAGTTAGTTAGTTGCTTACTTTAATTTTAATTATAAAAAATTACAAAAACAATAGATTCTTAATTCCTATCATAGAAATCTATAGTTTAATTAAAAATAATTTGCTAAGTAGAATTTGTTATCTAATTTCTTCTATTTTATAATTACATATTATAGTTTTCCCTGTCGGTTTGATATTTGGGGCTTAATAAAAAATTTATATACTTGCATAATATAGATGAGGGAATCTCTAGTCAAGGCTTTACTTTACCTAGAAATTTGCACAACACAATTGGCCAGCACATCCTTAGATGTTGTTTGTTAGTTAAAGTAACATCCAGGAGTAACCTTTACCGATGAGGACTTGCTACTGTGCATTACTAACCACAACTAACCACTCTACATTTTTGTCAACATTAGCAGATTTATACTCCCTCGAGTTTTGGTAGATGTAGAAGTGTCACTCAACCTGATGAGTCTACGAAACCTAACAACTATAAAGAGAATTGGGATCATTGCTGGCCAAAATAAGCATCTATGACACTTTGATCCTATCAAAGGAGAAGAGAAAATCTTTAGTCAAGACTTTACTTTACTTAGAAATTTTCTTAGCATAGTTGGCCAGCACATCCTCAGATGATGTTTGTTCGTTAAAGTGATAGCCAGAAGTAACCTTCACAGATGAGGACTTGTTGTAGGGTATTACTAACCACAACTGATCGCTCTACATTTTCGTCAACTTCATCATATTTATACATGAGGGAATATCTAGTCAAGGCTTTACTTTACCTAGAAATTTGCTTAGCACAGTTGGCCAGCACATCCTCAGATGATGTTTAACATCTAGGAGTAACCTTCACCGATGAGGACTTGCTGTTGGGTATTACTGACCACAACTTACTACTCTACTTTTTAGTCAACATCAGCTGATTTATACTTCTCCAAGTTTTGGTAGATCCAGGAGTGTCACGTAACCTTTTCAGTTTATGGACATTAGCATAAATGGACATTGACACTTAGTAACTTACAACCAATAAAATGATGTTACAAGGCTTCAGCCAAAAAGGGGAAAGAAAGCTTGGGTAGATTACATTGCTAACGATTGTTGGATAGCTAGTAACAACTGCAAAATTTCCTATCATCGATGTGGAGACCTCTTTCACCGCTTTGCTTGGTTGGCCATGGATTCATGAGCATAACATGGTTTTTTCATCTCTACATCAGTGCATCATGTATTATAAGGAAGGAAAAGAGTATTGAATATGCAACTGTTCTTAGTTATTAAAGTAGACATCCACGAAGATGCCACCTACTACACTCCTCCAAAAAGGATAGTCTTTTCCCGAGAAGTTATGGCAAATAAGATTGAAGATTCAAAGGGATCACAAGATCAAGATTATTCAACTTTGCTTCAATAATCTACCACTACAACTTTGTAATGAGTTGGTGGAGGTTATTTTAGCCTACGCATTCGAGATCGAGACCGGGGACCCAGGTGAGGAAGAACCAACACAATCATTGCATGAACAATGCCGACCATTAGAATCAACATGGAAGAGAGTTTTGATGAAGATAAGTTTTTTGACGAGATGTTGATGATAAAATTGAAGAAACAACAGTTTGAGATCTCATTAGAAGATATGGAAAAAAGTGAACATGAGTTAATGTATGATCAGATCAACCACTACGGGCATGCCATGAACCTTACTCTAATTCATTCTAAAAAGATCAAGATTTTAGATGTCAAGAAAGTTTGGGGTTCTGTTTTGAAATTAATCAAGTTTCACCGTGCTTTTCCTCCTACTAGTTTTGAAACTCAAGTAAATTTGGAATAGGATGATTCTAATGTATCAATGGAATTGCTATTTGATTACTTTTCTACTTGTGTATAAAAATAATTCAACAGAGATATATGCCAAAACAAATACTAAAGGATAAACTACAACTCTTTGCGATGTTATGAAATTTTAAAGGTCAAACTCTCAACTCTAAAGAGGGTCTTAGATTTGGTATGATAGGATGAGTCGATGATTCAAAATTTTATTTTGTTGTTACTAGCAAATTAAAAGAGGATTGCCTCATTGTAGGAGATTATTTTTTCAACATCATTCCAATTAAGAAGAAAAATGGATATATTTGGGTGTGTGTCAACTTCTGAGGTTTAAACAAAGCATGTCCAAAAGATGAGCGCTACCGATACTTGAGTTAATGGTGGACATTGTGTCAAAACAGGAAATTTCTCTTTTAAGGATGGATCATCAAGATACAATCACATTAAGATGGTTCTAAAAGATGCAGCACTTACAACCTTCAGAACGATGATAGGAATCTTTTGCTACACAGTGATGTCATTTTGATTGAAGAATATTGGAGCAATATACCAACAACTATGTAGAAGATTTTTGATGAACTCATCCAAAACCAAGTGGAGTGCTAAATGGATGATTTGGTCATCAAGAGAAAGTAACAAATAGTCAACTTGTATGATTTGAGGACCGTGTTTGAACAATTATGACAATATAATCTTAAGATGAATCCCTTAAAGTCCTCCTTTGTTGTTACCCTTGGGAAATTTATAAGATCTGTTGTTCACCATCAGGGCATCAAGATTGACCTAGATAAGATTAAAGCTATCGTAGAAATGCCTCTCATAAAAATCTTGAAACTGCTCTGGTACTTTTAAGGTAAATTGACATACATGAGACACTTTATATCTAATCTGTCAGGAAGGTTTCAGCCCTCTCGAAATTTATTAAAAAGGATGTCATATTTTTTTGGAAAGAGAAATTTCAGTGGGCCTTTGGGGATGCTAAGCAGTACTTGAGGACACCTCATATTTTGGCAGCACCTATCCTAGGAAAACCTTTGATACCATCTACAACATCTTTAGACGACTCTCTTTGAGCCCTTTTAGCTTAGGTTAACGACAAGGTGAAGGAAAACACACTCTAATAATTGAGCCGATGTATAATGCAGACAAAGGTAAAGTATCCTTCTATTGAGAAGCATTGTCTAACTTTTATTTTGACCCCCCACAAGCTCAAACATTACATGCTTTCTCATAAGGCCACCCTTATTTCTAAAGTTAATCTGTTGCAATATTTGATGATCTGACCAACACTTTTTGAATGTTTAGCAAGGTGGTCGATGCTTTTATTGCAATTCAACATAACTTTCATACCCCCTTCATGTTATCAAAGGATATATTTTAGAAAAATTTCTTGCAGCGCACCCACTTCCAATTGTTTCCCTTCTCAATTATGAGTTACCAGATGAGCATAAACTTCAAATGGAGGCATCCAGTGCCAGAAATTGGGAGAAGTACTTCAATGGAGCTTGATCAGTCAAATAAGATGAAGGATTATAGACAGTCATATAAGGCAAAGTAGGGATTTCTTATTTTTGTCACATTGGATCAGAGATTTCTAAGGTTTTATTACCACTTGACAACAATAAGCATAAAAAATGAGGCAAAATATGAAGCTTTGATCACCGGATTGGAGTTGGTGATATCAATGGACATAACAGACATTGCCATCCATGGTGATTCACAACTCGTAATTCAGTAAGTTGCAGGACAATACAAAAAAATAAAGCCAAGTTTAGCATAATACATCCAGTGCACAATGAAGTTCTTAGAAAAGATCACTAGTCTGAGACTATATAAGATTCCCTAGGGAGATAAAAACCATGTTTATGCTTTAGCCAAGCTTTCTAAAAAATTAGCGTGTCTATCAGAGGATTTCATTGATATTACAGTACAGGGACATCAAGTGATAACAAAGATCAACCTCGATAGTCTGCACAAGCTCAAAAATGAAGAAGAGATATTAGTCGAAGTAATGAACGATACTGAATATTTTCGGATTCTACTAATTGAATATTTTCAAATAGGAAAGTTGTCAAATGACAAATCAGTAGCATATCACATCTGAGAAGAGTTATGTTGTATGTGTTGGTATGCAATGTCCTCTATTGAAGGTCGTTCGATGAGATGTGGCTGAGATCTCTGTGAAAAGCTGAAGCACAGGTTATTTTCAAGGAAGTACATGCTAGATTGTTTGGAGCTCACTAGTTAGGTCCAAAGATGATGAAAGTTAAGAGACTAGATACTATTGTTAAGAAATGTTGATATATTGTATCGATATATCCAAAAAGTGTCATCTGTGTCAAGTTCATGGAGTGGTCTTGCACCTTCCTTTGAATGCGCTACACATAACCGTCACTTTGTGGCCAGTCAAGTGTTGGGGCATGGATATGATGGGTCTGATTAACCCTCCATCTTTGAAGGGACACACATTTATTCTCGCAGCCACATATTACTTTTTAAGTGGGCAGAGGAAGCATTCTTATGAGAAGTTAGAGCGTAGCACATTCTTCATGTTATAAAGAGTCAGATTGTCTTCCATTTTAGTGTTTTGCGCATAATAATTTTGTACAAGTGGTCAGCCTTCAAGAGCACTAAGATCAATAACTTCATCAAAATACATGATATTTATTTGAACTATTCTACAATTTACAATCCCAGATCGAATGGCCTGATCGAAGCCTTTAATAAGATGTTAGTGTATGTTTTGTATAAAACATTGAACAAGAATAATCAAGGTTGGCATGAGAATTTTTTATTAGCTTTCTGGGCTTACTTGACTACGTTCATAACTTCTACTCAGTGTACACCGTATGTGCTCGTGTATGGCTCTAAGGTCATACTTCCATTAGAGGTTCAGCTACTATCTTTTAGAGTCACCATCGCCAACTAGATTACAGCAGAAGACAGTTTCAAATGCAGGCGTGCAGAATTGGAGAGTCTCAAAGAAAAATGAATAGAAGCACAACACAAACTAAAACTTATCAAGCATGGATGGTGTAGAATCATGACAGTTAGTCTGGTCAAGGGCGTTCGAAAGTTGTGATCTCGTACTTGTTCTCGGGAGACCAATCCTTGCACACCGCAAGATAGGTGAAAAATTTGAACCAATATTGGAGGGACCATTTATCGTGTATAAGGTCTATTCAAGAGGATCTTACCAACTAGTGGACTTCTGAGGTGAGAGGCCTATATTGTCAGTTAATTAACGATATTTGAAGACATATTATGCAGCTTGACCTTCCCTAAAGTGAATTTCAAAAAAAGATATTAGTTCTAAGGAATGGCTATTCGGCCAGTGTTTGTGTTTTGGTCAAACAAATTTTGTAATAAAATTAATCTTAATAAAATAGAAATTTAAATTTGTACGTCTAAGCTCTCCACTTTAATTTTAAATTTTATTAAACTAAATTAAATAAAATTCATGCACTTGTATAATCCTAAAATCTACTGAAGAATAATTTGTTATTATTCTCATTTATTTTAAATTTTAGCATGTTGATGTATTCTTATCTTATGCAGGACAATGTCGAGTCAGAAGTTGATTTTCTCCTTTAAAGATAGCTTAAATCTCGCACTGGACACAGAAAAGGCAGCACAAGGTGGTGTTGTGATTTTTAACATGGACTACAGTCAGGTCAATGTGAACTATGAGGGCCTCTTGATGAACATAGTTAGCCGACGAGAGACGGAGGGGATACAGTCATTGTTTAAAATCAATACTAAGGAAGACTAGTCTCCTCTTAGGATAGATGTGAGTCTCTAAACCTTCCTTCATAATGTTACACCCTTCGCTACCTTTTAAGTTGGATGTGAGTCTCCGATCTTTCCTTCTCAATGTAGAAAATTTGAAATTGTTTTCCTCTAACTCTTGGGTTGGATGTGAGTCCCCGAGCTTTCCTTGCTATTGTGACACCCTTCGTTACCTCTTGACTTGAATTTGAGTCCCCAAGCTTTCCTGCTCAATGTAGCAACTTTGAAATTCCCTTCCGCTACCTCTTGGGTTGGATATAAGTCCTAGAGTTTTCCTTCCCAGTGCAGCTCGTCACCTCTTAACTTGAATGTGAGTCCTCAAGTTTACATTTCTAATGTGATACCCTTCTCCACCTCTTGATTTGGTTGTGAGTACCCGAGCTTTCCTTCTCAATGCAGTAAATTTAAAATTTCATTATGTTACCTGGTGGGTTGTATGTGAGTCCATGAGATTTCCTTCCCAATGTAGCTCGTTAACTTTTAGGTTAGAAATGATTCCCCGAGCTTTCCATCCCAATGTAGCACTTCAACTCTTAAGTTGGATGTGAGTCCTCGAGCTTTCCTTCCAAATGTGACACCCTTTGCTACCTCTTGAGTTGTATATGAGTCCCCGAGATTTTCTTCTTAATATAGAAAATTTAAAATTTCCTTCCACTGCCACATGGATTGGATGTGAGTCCCCGAGCGTTCCTTCCCAATGTAGCTCCTCACCTTTTTGTTTTGATGTGAGTCCTTGAGATTTCCTTCCTAATGTGACACCCTTTGCTACCTCTTGAGTTGGATGTGAGTACCTAAGCTTTCCTTCTCAATGTAGCAGATTTGAGATTCCCTTCCGCTGCCTCTTGGGGTTGGATGTTAGTCCCCGAGGTTTTCTTCCAAATGTAGTTCTTCACCTCTTAGGTTGGATGTGAGTCCCTGAGATTTCCCTCCTAATGTGACACACTTCACTAACTCTTTATTTGGATGTGAGTCCTTGAGATTTCCTTCTCAATTTAGAGAATTTAAAATTCCCTTCCGCTGCCACTTGGGTTGGATTTGACTCCCTGAGCTTTCCTTCCAAATGTAGCTCATCACCTTTTATTTTGGGTGAGAGTCCCAGAGCTTTCCTTCCTAACTTGACATTCTCAACACTTGTCGTTCCCTCTTAGGTTGGATGAGAGTCCCAAAGCTTTCCTTCCTAACGGGACATTCTCAACATTTATCATTACCTATTGGGTTCGATCGACCGCTTGAATTGAAGGCAAGTCATTGTGCTTTCAAGATAGACCTGACCTGTCCACACCTTATTAATTAAGAAATTCTTTCTTAAAACATGAAATAAAATTATACTAAATTTTAACATAAATTAAAATGAAGTGAAGTCAAATAAATCAAATTGAATCTTCATCGCGACTGTTAGTGTCTTTGACGGTTGTCTTCAAAAATCCACCTTATTGTCTACTCCCCAGCAGATACCTTTTTCCTTTTATTTATTCTCTGCTCTAAGGATCTTGGATTAGACAATTGTGTTTTTTTGTTGATCTCTTATTTGATTTCCAATATGTGTCGTGTGCTTGGCCAGCAAACAACACCTAGTAGGGGTCCATTTATTGACCTCACTTTTGGTTGAGGTCTAGTCTCTTCCTTAGACCCTAGGATCTAGCGATAGGACTTTCCTGTTGACTATCCTAGAGGACTAGTCATGGAACCTTAACCATTAGAAATTCAAAATGCTTCCTTGTTCATCTTGGAGTACAACTCATTGATTATAACCTCTAGCAATTAGCAGGTAGAACTAGTATGGGGGAGCTCCCATAGGATTGTTTGGCCTTAGGGTTAGCTTTAGGTGGTGTGGATTTGGTCTGCCTTACACATACATTTGAACCCCTCACTCTCTACAACATCTTTAGAAGACTCTCTTTAAGCCCTCTTAGCTTAGGTTAATGACGAGGTGAAGAAAACACACTCTAATAATTAAGCCGACGTATAATGCAGACAAAGTTAAAGTATCCTTCTATTGAGAAGCATTCTCTAGCTTTTATTTTGACCGCCCACAAGCTCAGACTTTACATGCTTTCTCATAATGTCACCCTTATTTCCAAAGTAAATCTGTTGCAATATTTGATGATCGGACCAACACTTTTTAAATGTTTAGCAAGGTGGTCGAGAATTTTATTGCAATTCAACATAACTTTCATACCCCCTTCATGCTATCAAAGGATAGATTTTAGCAAAATTTCTTGTAGCACACCAACTTCCAATTGGGTTCCTTCTCGATTATGAGTTACTAGATGAGCATAAACTACAAATGGAGGCATCCAGTGCTAGACAATAGGAGATGTACTTCAATGGAGCATCATCAGTCAAATAAGATGAAGGATTACAGACAGTCATATAAGGCAAAGTAGGGATTTCTTATTTTTGTCACATTGGATCAGAGATTTTTCAAGTTTTCTTACCACTTGACAACAATAAGCATAAAAATGAGGCAAAGTATGAAGCTTTGATCACCGGATTGGAGTTGGCGATATCAATGGACATAACAGACATTGCAATCCATGGTGATTCACAATTCAAAATTTAGTAAGTTGCAGGACAATACAAAAATATAAAGCCAATATTAGCATAATACATCCAGTGCACAATGAATTTCTTAGAAAAGATTACTAGTGTGACACTATATAAGATTCCTTAGGGAGATAACAACCATGTTGATGCTTTAGTCAAGCTTGCTAAAAAATTAGCGTGTCCACCAGAGGATTTCATTGATATTACCGTACAGGGACATCAAGTGATAACAAAGATCAACCTCGACAGTCTACACAAGCTCAAAAATGAATAAGAGATATTAGTTGAAGTAACGAACGATGCTGAATATTGAGAGATTCCATTAATTAAATATTTGCAAATAGGAAAGTTGTCAAATGAAAAATCAGTAGCATATCACATCTGAGAAGAGTTATGTTGTATGTGTTGGTATGCAATCTCCTCTAGAGAAGGTCGTTCGATGAGAAGTGGCTCAGATGTCTGAGAAAAGCTGAAGCACGGGTTATTGTCAAGGATGTACATGCTAGATTGTTTGGAGCTCACTAGTTAGGTCCAAAGATGATGAAAGTTAAGAGACTAGATACTATTGGTAAGCAATGTTGATATATTGTATCGATATATCCAGAAAGTGTCATCTGTGTCAATTGCTGGAGTGGTCTTGCACCTACCTTTGAATGTGCTACACATAACAGTCACTTTGTGGCCAGTCAAGTGTTGGGGCACGGATATAATGGGTCTGATTAACCCCCATCTTTGAAGGGACACAAATTTATTCTCGCAGCCACATATTACTTCTTAAGTGGGCAGAGGAAACGTGATTGTGAGAGGTTACAATGTAGCACATTCTTCATGTTATCAAGAGTCAGATTGTCTTCCATTTTAGTTTTCCGCGCAGAGTAATTTTGTACAAGTGGTCAGCCTTCAAGAGCACTAAGATCAACAACTTCATCTAAATACATGGGATATATTTGAACTATTCTACAATTTACTATCCCAGATAGAATGGCCTGATCGAAGCCTTCAATAAGATGTTAGTGTATGTTTTGAAGAAAAAATTGAACGAGAGTAAGCGAGGTTGGCATGAGAATCTTTCATAAGCTTTCTGGGCTTACTTGACTACGTTCATAACTTCTACTCAGTGTACACCGTATGCGCTCGTGAATGGTTCTAAGGTCATACTTCCATTGGAGGTTCTGCTACTATCTCTTAGAGTCACTGTCGCCAATTAGATTACAGCAAAAGACAGTTTCAAACTCAGACGTGCAGAATTGTAGAGTCTCAAAGAAAAATGATTTGAGGCACAACACAATCTAAAACTTATCAAGCATGGATGGTGTAGAATCACGAAAGTTAGTCTGGACAAGGGCGTTAAAAGTTGTGATCTCGTACTTGTTCTCGGGAGACCAATCCTTGCACACCGCAAGATAGGTGAAAAATTTGAACCAACTTTGGAGGGACCATTTGTCGTGGATATGGTCTATTCAAGAGGATCTTACCAACTAGTGGACTTCTGAGGCGAGAGGCCTATATAGTCAGTTAATTAACAAAATTTGAAGACATATTATGCAGCTTGACATTCCCTGAAGTGAATTTCTAAAAATGATATTAGTTCTAAGGAATGGCTATTCAGCCAGTGTTTGTGTTTGGGTAAAACCAATTTTATAATAAAATTATTCTTAATAAAATAGAAATTTGAATTTGTTTGTCTAAGCTCTCCACTTTAATTTTAAATTTTATTAAACTAAATTAAATAAAATTCATGCACCTGTATAATCCTAAAATCTACTGAAGAATAATTTGTTATTATTCTCGTTCATTTTGAATTTTAGCATGCTGATGTATTCTTATCTTATGCAGGACAATGTCGAGTTAGAAGTTGATTTTCTCCTTTAAAGATAGCTTAAATCTCGTACTGGACAAAGAAAAGGCAGCACAAGGTGTTGTGATTTTTAACATGGACTACAGTCAGGTCAATGTGAACTATGAGGGCCTCTTGATGAACATAGTTAGCCGACGAGAGGCGGAGGGGCTACAGTCATTGTTTAAAATCAATAATAAGGAAGACTAGTCACCTCTTAGGATAGATGTGAGTCTCTAAACTTTCCTTCATAATGTGACACCCTTCGCAACCTTTTGAGTTGGAAGTGAGTTTCCGATCTTTCCTTCTAAATGTAGAAAATTTGAAATTGTTTTCCTCTAACTCTTGGGTTGGATGTGACTCCCTGAGCTTTCCTTCCCAATGTAACTTGTCACCTCTTAGGTTGGATGTGAGCCCCAAGCTTTCCTTGCTAATGTGACACCCTTCGTTACCTCTTGAGTTGAATTTGAGTCCCCAAGCTTTCCTTCTCAATGTAGCAAATTTGAAATTCCCTTCCGCTACATCTTGGGTTGGATATAAGTCCTAGAGCTTTCCTTCCCAATGCAGCTTATCACCTCTTAACTTGAATGTGAGTCCTCAAGCTTTCCATTCTAATGTGATACCCTTCTCTACCTCTTGATTTGATTGTAAGTACCCGAGCTTTCCTTCTCAATGCAGCAAATTTAAAATTTCATTATGTTATCTGTTGGGTTGTATGTGAGTCCATAAGCTTTCCTTCTCAATGTAGCTCGTCACCTTTTAGGATAGAAATGATTCCCCGAGCTTTCCATCCCAATTTAGCTCTTCAACTCTAAAGTTAGATGCGAGTTCTCGAACTTTCCTTCCAAATGTGACACCCTTTGCTACCTCTTGAGTTGTACATGAGTCCCCGAGCTTTTTTTCTTAATGTAGCAAATTTAAAATTCCCTTCCGCTGCCTCATGGATTGGATGTGAGTCTCCGAGCTTTCCTTCACAATGTAGCTCCTCACCTTTTTGGTTTGATGTGAGTCCTCGAGCTTTCCTTCCTAATGTGACACCCTTTTCTACCTCTTGAGTTGGATGTGAGTACCCAAGCTTTCCTTCTCAATGTAGCAGATTTGAGATTCCCTTCCGCTGCCTCTTGGGGTTGGATGTCAGTCCTCGAGCTTTTCTTCCAAATGTAGTTCTTCACCTCTTAGGTTGGATGTGAGTCCCTGAGCTTTCCTTCCTAATGTGACACACTTAACTAACTCTTTAGTTTGATGTGAATCCTTGAGATTTTCATCTCAATTTAGAAAATTTGAAATTCCCTTCCGCTACCTCTTGGGTTGGATTTGACTCCCTGAGCTTTCCATCTAAATGTAGCTTATCCCCTTTTAGGTTGAATGAGAGTCCCAGAGCTTTCCTTCCTAACGTGACATTCTGAACACTTGTCGTCACCTCTTAGGTTGGATGGGAGTCCCAAAGCTTTCTTTCCTAACGGGACATTCTCAACACTTATCATTACCTATTGGGTTGGTTGTGAGTCCAAAGCTTTCCTTATCAACGTAACACCTCTTTTCCTCAATCGACCACTTAAGTTGTAGGCAAGTCATTGCGCTTTCAAGATCGACCTGACCTGTCGACACCTTCTTAATTAACAAATTCTTTCTTAAAATATGAAATAAAATTTTACTAAATCTTAACTTAAATTGAAATGAAGTGAAGTCAAATCAATAAAATTGAATCTTCATCATGACTGTCAGTATCTTAGATGGTTGTCTTTGAAAATCCACCTTATTGTCTACATCCCAGCAGATACCTTTTTCATTTTATTTATTCTCTGCTCTAAGGATCTTGGATTAGGCAATTGTGTTTTTTTGTTGATCTCTTATTTGATTGTCAATATGTGCTGTGTTCTTGGCCAGCAAACAACACCTAGTGGGGGTCCATTTATTGACCTCACTTTTGGTTGAGGTCTAGTCTATTCCTTAGACCCTAGGATCTAGCGATAGGACTTTCCTATTGACTATCCTAGAGGACAAGTCATGGAACCTTCACCATTAGAAATTCAAAATGCTTCCTTGCTCATCTTGGAGTACAACTCATTGGTTATAACCTCTAGCATTTAGCAGGTAGAACTAGTGTGGGGGAGCTCCCATAGGATTGTCTGGCCTTAGGGTTAGCTTTAGGTGGTGTGGATTTGTTCAGTCTTACACATGAACTTGACCACTCACTCTCACTTAAAACCCTAACCCTAACCTATCATACTTAGCTGGATTCCCCCATTCTTTTGGAAACTCATGTGAACGGTCCCCCAAACCTTTAGCCTTAGGCTAGTGTTTGGATAAGACAAACATATGGAGGATTCAAAATGGGATTTCTTTGGTCTCATGGCACCATAAAGGTACTTTTCTGATTAGCATTCCTACAGAAACCTAATTCTACTAAAGTACCGAATTTTGGCCTCTTAGCCCCAAAATTTCCCAAAATTACCAAACTACGCCTGAAACCCTAATTTTACCAAATCTGACCATATTACCCAAACTACCCCAAAAGTCATCCCAAACCACTTTTAACCAGTAACATTGTTTAAAACATCCTAAAACTCAAATTTTTTTGAAAATTCCCAAAATACCCCTAACTTCACAAAATTTACTAAAATGCCTTTGGTGGCCCAAAGCATCGCAAAACCTCCCAAATCATTCTAAACCCTCGCAAAATCAATCTTGACGACCCATGAAATCTAATTTCACCAATTTTTCCAAAAACCACAATTTTGCCCTTTAAGGCCCAATTACCCCAAATCCATCCCAATTTCCACCAAATTGCTTTCAAACTTTCCAATTTCAAATCTAATCCAAATTTCATCATGTATAAACCATATTGAAATCAAATTCTAGCCCAATTGAATCCAATTTTAAACATAAATTTCAAGCCCAATTCAAAATCCCCAATTTGACCCAAAGTCAAAATTTCACCAATTTGAACACCCTAACCTATCTAATTTCCCCACATTATGGATTCTAAAATCTTTGTGACATTTTCCCACACCAAGTTGAACTCTGAATTGTCCCTATAATAGCCTAAAAAGTAGCCCAAACTCAATCCAAACCAACACCCCCAAATTTGCCTCAAAATCAAAATGACATCAAATTGAACCTTATGACACCGCAATATTCAATCCAATTGACTTCTCAAGGCTTTGTGACAATGTACTATGTTAAATTATTCAATTGGGCCAGGTCTAAGCTTTAGCTAATCCTTAACCTAAATTCAAGCCAATTCAGGCACTTTAAACCTAAACCTTCAATCTAATTGGAGCCACTTGGTTGAACCCATCTTAGACCACCTCAGATCGCAATTGGATCTTAAGAACCATCCCAGATGCTCTTTTCCCACCCTTAAGGTGCCATGGAAAAAAGGTCACATGGTTTGGGGGATCCCATACCATTTTTGGCCGCCATAAAACCCAAAATCAAGAGAGTCTCCCTCTAAGTTTGAACATTATTGAACCTATCTTATGCGACTAGCACTGATTGGTCATTGGCGCCATTTAGCCCTCCACCTAAGCTCACTTTTGCATCCACTAGCCAACACAATTGGCCACGCTTTCCTCCACTATTTAAACTCCCAAGGAGAGATTGTTATTATTTTGCTTGGGGAGTGGCCTCTAAATTGAATACAGAGCTTTGTTGAGTCTTCCTAAGATCAACCCAACTAATTTCCCCCACTGAAACCCGCTGCCAAAGCTCAACTTTCAGTAAAAAACTAAGACTTTTTCTGTCTCTCAGTCAACTCCACAAACCTTCAAATTAAACCATCCTAAAGCTTCCTTAGGCCAAATGAGGAAGTTTGCCATCAAAATCCCCTTATCTTGAGATCTCTAACCTCCCCTTGACTGAGCTCATACCTAGACCCTATATAAGCTCAAATAGACACTTGTAGGAGGTTCATTGGACCACAATGAAGCTTCCACTAGCACCCAATCGAGACCTCACCTCTTGGGCAAACATATAAAGAACTAACCCTAAATTTTCCCTCAATTTCATTATCTTTGAAGTGAACTTGTATTTTATATGATTGTAATCATATAGATAGGTTCAACTTACTAGATGAAGCTATAAGAACAAATCACATGTGATTTGATTGAGTAGCAAGCGAGATCTTAGGTTTAGAAGTTGGATAGTTCTCTAGTTAAGTCAAATAGGAATGTTGACCAGTGACCGTATGATCGCAAGTATATTGAATGAACGACTCAGATTGCATTGGATGGAAGATGTGTTTGTGAANGGGCTTTGACCTCCCTGAATCTTGGATGTAATCTTCACTTTAGTTGTAAACTCAACATATTTTAACAAATCATTTGGCCAGATTTAAAGTAAATTAAGATCGAAGTGAAAAAATCATCACAATTTCTTTAACATTTTCATGGCTCCACCAATTCAAATCACCATTCCATAAATCTCAAAACAAGGAGAAAGACAGAGAAAACTACTCAAATCTCATGGGAAAAACACAACAAAACTTAGAATTCATATATAAAAGCAAAGTCATATAAACTACAACAAGTAAATAAACTTATCTCTAATTTCTCCCCAAGCAAACTCCCTAAGTTCCTCTAAGTCTCTTTCTTTCTTTATAGCACACAGAATTCCTCTTCAAAGCGACAAGGAGGCAGAAATCTCTCACTTTCCCTCCACTCTTACAATCTCTCGAAGAATTCTTCATAATTTAGACACTCTAGTAAATTTTCTATACACAAATGGAACCTCTCTAACCTCCAGGACCTTTCTAACATCCAGGACCTCTTCTATTTTCTGCCAAAATCTTCTTTTAAAGTTATGGACGAGTTTTCCCAAGAGTTGTCTAAGCACCCCTCCAAAATTCGTCCTCATCCAATGCATTATTGGACATAATCATTGAGCTCGCCGTTGGCGGCCTCGAGGGTGTCATCGATCGGCCTTCTAAGTGAATTAAATCTGGAGTCTCAGGAAAAGTCCGTCGTCGGCGCCGTTGGGCTCACCGTCGGCGCCCTAGTTCAAATCTTCCCATTTTGGTCCTTTTCGCTCCAAATTCGCTCCTTTTTACATTTTTTTGCTCCAATGACCCTAATTCATCATTCCTGCAACAAAACATTAAAAATACCTTTCTTTAAAGTGCAATATCATCAAAAACAGTGTAAAATAGGTATGAAAATCTCAACATATTTTCATTTGGTCAAAATCCCCCAAACTTAACTATTACTTGTCCTCGAGTAATTTTAATACTACATAAAAGTTATAGTCTATTGTAGTAAAGTTTTAATTCAGAAATACTATAAGTTTGATTTTGATAAATATCATAGTGAGATTTTAAGAAAAAATTCAAGTAATTAAATTACTTTGTAGCTACAAGATTATCTAGGCATCAAGTTTAAAAGTTCTAGTCTTCTATTCATTTAAAGAATGACTATATGTTGCAATATTAAGTTAATTAAAATATTCAAAGAATATGAATTTCATGAGAACACTACAAGTAAAAGATCTATTTCATAAATATAAGTTCAGGAATATATTTAGGTTTTCCTTTTAGGTAGGTCCAGTGAAGCCAATTTTTTATTAGGCATATCTTCAAGCTTCTCCTCACCTTCATATTTTTTTTTCTTTCTTTTCTCTTTTTCATTTGGATTGCTTTCAATCCTTTTTTTTTCTTTTCTTTTCAGGGATTGTTGTCAATCCTTTATTTTTCCTTTTTTAAGTGAGGATTACTATATCTGGATAGCCTTTAATGATTTTGAACATCACATTTCTTTTCTTAAATTTGAAACTCAAAGCATTCCTTTACCTGATAAATATTTCATAAAATTTNTTTCTGCTCAAATAAATTTCCAGATTCTTAATACTTCAAAATATAGTTTCCTTTACTTTAAATAGTTAAATATAGTANATTTCAAAGTCATTTGAATTGAATTTGACAAATTATGAAGTGTTAGAGCCTTAGGGGCAAATGGGTAATCTTGGAAATTTAGCCTTAATTAATATTTAGACTTAATTTAAGGAGGGAAATGGGTAACCTCTAATCTTAATCAATTTATTTGATGCTTCAAACACAAGTAGGAGAAAAATGGATAACCTCTGATCTTAATCAATTTATTTGATGTTTGAAATGCAAGGGGTATTAATTGGTAGAAACCAATTTCACTTTTCTCATTAAAAAGATAAGTTAATAAATTTCTAAATCATCAAAAATTTGGAAGTTTATTAAAATTAAATGATCTTGGACTTAGGGCTATGAATTTTGAAATCAATAATTAATCAATTTAATACCCCTATCTTGATTTTCAAATAAAATCTAAATCATGAATCATGACCACTTAAGGTTTAACCCTTTTCAAAACTAATTAAGACACTCACCTAGGCCTTAAGAGCTTAGTGGTGACTTTGGCTAAATCAAAATTAACTAAATGAGGAATAAAAATAATTAAATCGAACATCCCTAAAACACCACTAAACCCAATTAGGATTAAAAATTTGGCTAAGTGTTCAAATTACACTAACTTCCCGTTCAATGGAATTCACTCACATAATTTTCAAATTAAATGATAAATGATAATTACCCCATTCTTAGAGATAATTGAGACATCAATGTTCACTGAGCATTGAGAGTATTAATAGGATGAATTATTAAGCAATATAATAAGTTTAAAACAAACTCGAGATTTTCCACCAGGCAACGAGAATGTAGCATGTACCTCCTTCTTTCTTTAGATCTGTTGGACATCTCGTAGATCTATTAAACTTAATATATCCTGCTTGATAAAGTCATCCTTAATTAACTTCTAAGGACTCACGAAAATATGACATAGGGTTAGGAAAACCTCCAGAACTTTACTTTTTCTACTCTTCATAAATTCCCTCACATGCATTTTTAAGTTTCAGGTAGAGGAACGAGAAGACTCGCCAGGTACGCTTTTACAGTTTATAGTACCGTCTTTCTTCTGCCTTTTCATTACATGTTTTATGCTTGCATTTACCTACATGTATGAAAACAACATAAACTTGCATGTTAACTCCTGCAAATTTACATGCTAAACAAAGATGTCACCCTGCATGAAAACTAAAACCATCAGGATAGCCACGAGCTTGCATGTTAAACAATGATGTCACCCTGCATGAAAACTAAAACTGCTAGGATAGCCATTGCTAAACAAAGATGTCACCCTACATGAAAACTAAAACCATCAGGATAGCCACATAACCATAATTTGCATGCTAAACAACAATGTCACCCTGTATGAAAACTAAAACCATCAGGATAGCCACACAACCATAAGATTGCATTTACTTGCATGTATGAAAACAACATAAACTTGCATGTTAACTATAACCATAACCCAAAACCAAAACTAAAATCAACCAAGATAAAATTCACCGCCACAACATTCTTTCTCATACTGTACTTTTATATCTGCAAATTTTCTTGCTAAACAACGACATCACCCTGCATGCCTGCAAATTTACATGCTAAACAAAGATGTCACCCTGCATGAAAACTAAAACCATCAGGATAGCCACGAGCTTGCATGTTAAACAATGATGTCACCCTGCATGAAAACTAAAACTGCTAGGATAGCCATTGCTAAACAAAGATGTCACCCTACATGAAAACTAAAACCATCAGGATAGCCACATAACCATAATTTGCATGCTAAACAACAATGTCACCCTGTATGAAAACTAAAACCATCAGGATAGCCACACAACCATAAGATTGCATTTACTTGCATGTATGAAAACAACATAAACTTGCATGTTAACTATAACCATAACCCAAAACTACGAACTTGCATGCTAAACAACGATGTCACCCTCCATGAAAACTAAAACTACTAGGATAGCCGCAAAACAAAAATTAAAATCGAAAAGATTAAACTCACCTCCACAACATTCAAAATATAAAACAACTCAAAATTTAATCACAAACATCACACAAAATCCGCCACAACATTCAAAATATAAAACAACTCAAAATTTAATCACAAACATCACACAAAACCATACTTCAACTAAATTAAGATGTCTCTATCGGATGATCGGGAATTCCTCGGAGGAGGTAACCTATGGCTTCAACTAAATTAAGATGTCTCTATCAGATGATCGGGAATCCCTCGGAGGAGGTAACCTACAGCACCGCCACAACATTCAAAATATAAAACAACTCAAGGACACACACATCACACAAAACTACAACTTCAACTAAATTAAGATGTCTCTATCGGATGATCGGGAATTCCTCAAAAAACTACAACTTCAACTAAATTAAGACGTCTCTATTGGATAATCGGGAATCCCTCGGAGGAGGAAACCTACGGTTGCTAACGAGGCTTCCCACGGTTCACCGCCACAACATTCAAAATATAAAACAACTCAAAATTTAATCACAAACATCACACAAACTAAACTAAGATGTCTCTATCGGATGATCGGGAATCCCTCGGAGGAGGTAACCTACGGTTGCTGACGAGACTTCCCACGGTTTAATTGAAATCATTAAGTTGAGTTTAGTAAGTTCATTTTGACTAAGTGAATCCAATAGAAAATAGTGGTGCCAGAACGAGGGAACTGTAGAATCCTAACCGGTGTCGCTCTAATCAACCTTAATATGCCCTCATAAAACTTAAAGAACTTCAACCTTAAGGGCACCTGATTTGATATTATAACTTGACACACTAGAAAACTGAAACTCGTCGCGGTAAGGAGCTTAGAGCTAGCATGGTGGGCAAACTTGACACACTAGATAACTCAAACTCGTTGCAGCAGGAGCTTGGAGCTAGCTTGGTGGGCAACACGGACACAATAGATAACTCAAACTCGTCGCGGAAGGAGCTTGGAGCTAGCATGGTGGGCAGCACGGTCAACAGCAAAATCTGTCTTCCCCAGCTAAACCAATCTTCCTTCCTTAGACTTAAACAACAAACCCATAGGACTTTGAGGTTGCTTGCTTATGCAACGTAAATCCTCACATCATTTTTAAGCCTTTGCATAGCCCTACTATACAATATAAGCCTTAACTCATCTTAGGATTCTGAGGTTGTTGTTTGTCACGACTTAAACCCTCACATCTTCCAGGATATTTGTGTAATCATTTCACACTTATGCCCTAAGTAATAAAATTGGCAGGATGAAGCACTTAAAATTTTCTCCTCAAAACTGAAGCCAAACATTAGGATAAATTAAGAAGTCACCGAGGTTCTCCTCTGGATTCATGACATCCCCTAGTTCTTCCTCCTTTGGATTCTATAATAAAATGTTTCAAATTTGAACCAATCCCCTTTCACACCTCTATGTCCAATTTTGTTGAAGAGTCCTATCATTTGAAACTCCTTAAAGATAATATTTTATTATTTTTATCGAGAGTCTTCTTAGGTGGCTTTGGTCATTTAAGATGTAATTAACTACAGAGGCTTGCCCTTATTGGAAGCATGTCCGAACCCATCTTAATATAAGCCCTATTTAATCCTTTATGTTAAATAGGGGAACTTGTCAACAAATACAAAGGTTTCACAGATCAAACANGAGTAATTCTAAGAGTTCAACACTAAGTTCCATGAATTTCTTCCAATATTTTCTTCACATTCTCAAATTTTTCGGATCTCCTCAATATGGAAGAAATCTATGGTGAAAAATAAATATTTTTAGTTTGAAGTGAAGCTCTTAGCTAGAGATGATCAAATCCGGCATCTAAATACCTTGAAATCGTCTCCCAATCCAAGATCTCTCAAGCCCTAGGTCAAAAATTACGTTTTTCAGAGGAAGGGGATGATGAATAGTGGCGGTTGACTGGTAAAAATTGTGGTTAAAGGTGTTTTTTTCAGGATCTCGGTGTCGTCAGCGTGCCATTTTGAAATTATCTCCTAAGTCTCTGGAAAAGTCCGTCGTCGGCGGCGTCGAGAGCGTTGTCGGTAGGCTCTATTGTTTAGGGTTTAGGTTGTCTGATTTCATTTGAAAAGTCCTACCCTTTGAAACTCCTTGAAGATAATATTTTCTAATTTTTTATCGAGAGTCTTCTTATGTGACTTTGGTCATTTAAGATGTAATTAACTAAAGGGGCTTGCCCTTATAGGAAGCATGCCCGAACCAAACTTAATATAAACCATATTTAATTCTTTATATTAAATAAGGGAACTTGTCGGGNCAATAGTTCACTAACACAACCAAAATACTAAACAAAACAATTACAATTAAAATGCAAAATAAAAATCACATTGCAATTCACAAAGTACTAATCAACATCCATTATACTACACATACAAACTTTAACTACCACACTAACTTTATAACAAAAATTAAAAATTATCCAAATACAATATAACAATAAAAATGAAAGTACAAATACACAAACATCCATTTCTATTACAAAAGATTACAAAAATAAAAGTGCAAGTACATCAATTACATTCAGATATCAAAATCCCAAACTATGTCTTCGTCTCCTTGATCAGCAGGTGGATTGGGTTGATACTGAGTATATCGGGGGCACTCAAGGAAAGTAACATTAGGCTCACCTCTATAATGTTAGGCCTGAGCTTCGTAATAAGCTATCTCAAAATTTGAATGCCTCTAAAGGTAATCACTATCATAATCATGTCGACGTCCTAAACCTTCAATCCTTTCATTTATTAATTCTGTACTCTTTCACTGCAAGGTCAACTCATTCATCAAATCAGTCAGAATAGCGGAACTAGAAGGTGGAAGGTCATAACTTGTAGAGGGAACATCTCTACTAGTAGAAGGTTCTTAGAACTAGAAGGTGGAAGGTCATAACTTGTAGAGGGGACATCTCTACTAGTATAAGGTTCTTGTCTAGAAGGTGGAAGGTCATAACTTGTAGAGGGGACATCTCTACTAGTAGAAGGTTCTTGGCTCCTACTTCCAGTTCTCCATTTTTCATGGGATTCATAAGTTTTCAAATTAGCATTACTAATGGGGTATATAGGGTAAACTCATTCCTCATCATCCCAGCTTCCACTCCAGAAAGTTGGTAAAGTGCATAAATAAGGTCCTAGACCTCCACTTGTTTCACTCCTTGTCGTAGTCAATATATTCTTAAAAATGATTCTCCCACATTTATATTTCTATTATTTTGAATACAGAAATTCAGAATAGCTCTATTTCTAGTTACCTCTCTATGGTGATAAGTCGGTAACAGAGCAGAGAAAATAAAATAGTGTCACACTTTAGAGGTGGCATTTAACATGGAAGCAGAAAAATTTACCCTTTCTCGCTGCTTTATCTTTCATGTTCCTTTCCCATCAGTGAGAAAGTTGATCACATCATTCAGGGGGCCTTCCATAGTACTGAAGAAATCATAATGGCAGCTATAAGAGTCTAGGACTTCGTAAAAGGTGTTAATGCAGGCGGCATTAAATTTAACAGGAAATTCCCGCACTTGAACGATTCCATCTTCAGAATAGAACACGTTGGCATAGAATTCTTTCAAAATATTTGCAGCAGCCTTATTGGTGGTGTAACAGAAGTTTTCCCACCTATGCTCAGTAATAAATCGTTCAATTTCTCTTCCCGGACTCTCAAAAACTCTATCTTGTATTCACTTTTTTTTCCTTCGAACTCTGAAGTAAACCTTGATTGAGCCTTCACATTGACGAAGCGAGACTTGTCGAACTCAAGTCATCTCTTTTATCGTGGATCCATTTCAATCTAATCACAATTATAGAAAATTCCAAAATATACTTCAAATATGCGAATAATGGTNTGTAATTAACTATAGGGGCTTGCCCTTATAGGAAGCATGTCCGAACCCAGCTTAATATAAACTCTATTTAATGATAGGGGCTTGCCCTTATAGGAAGGATGTCCGAACCCAGCTTAATATAAACCCTATTTAATTCCTTAAATAGAGGAACTTGTCGGCAAATACAAAGGTTTCGCAGACCAAACGGACGTCATACTTTGCTTAGTTTATTTGAACGAGCCTCATCCTCAACTTGTGTTTATCCTTCGGGATAGATACATGATTTGAGGTACAGTGCTCTTTCATTTTAAACTACAAAAATTTATCCTTTGGGATAGATACAGGATTTGAGGTACAGTGCTCTTTCATTTTAAACTATGAAAAATCGGGATAGATACAGGATTTGAGGTACAATGCTCTTTCATTTTAAACTATGAAAAATATGGGATCAATTTGATTTCATACTTCAACTTCCTTTCGAAGCGGGCGACGGAATTTCAATTTCGGTGACCGACAGCTTCTTACGGGCAACCCCACAAACCAACACAAAATAACGCCGACAGGGTGTTATTCCTATCTCAAAAGGTGTGAGTACAGAATTGGACGCCATTGAGGGGACTTACACCAATCTCAAAGAGGTTAGTAGAGAATTGGATGTCGTTGAGGGGACTTACACTAATCTCAAAAGGCGTTGAGAATAGGAATGTTCTATAAAGGGGAATCTTACTCATATCATGAAGATGTAGGTAGAGAATTGGAAACCGTGGAGGGGCCTTAAACCAATCTCGAAAGGGGTTGATAGAGAATTGTAAGCTATTGAGGGGACTTGCACCAATCTCAAAAAGAGTTGAGAATCAGATGCGATGTTCCATAAATGGGTGTCTTACTTCAATCTCGAAGATGTAGGTAGAGAATTGGAAGCCGTGAAGGGCCCTTACACCAATCTTGAAGATGTAGGTAGAGAATTGGAAGCCGTGGAGGGGCCTTATACCAATCTTGAAAGGTTGAGAATAGGATGCGATGTTCCATAAAGGGAGTCTTACTCATATCTCGAAGATGTAGGTAGGGAATTGGAAGCCGTGGAGGGGCCTTACACCAATCTTAAAGATGTAGGTAGAGAATTGGAAGCCATGGAGGCTCCTTACACCAATCTCGAAAGGTTGAGAGTAGGATGTGATGTTCCATAAAGGGGAGTCTTACTCCTATCTTAAAGATGTAGGCAGGGAATTAGAAGCCGTGGAGGGGCCTTACATCAATCTTGAAGATGTAGGTAGAGAATTGGAAGCCGTGGAGGGTCCTTACACCAATCTCGAAAGGTTGAGAATAGAATGTGATGTTCCATAAAGGGGAGTCTTACTCCTATCTCAAAGATGTAGGTAGAGATTTTGAAGCCGTGGAGGGTCCTTACACCAATTTTGAAGATGTAGGTAGAGAATTGGAAGCCGTGGAGGGACCTTACACCAATCTCGAAAGGGGTTGAGAATAGGATGCGATGATCCATAAAGGGGAGTCTTACTCCTATCTCGAAGATGTAAGTAGAGAACTGGAAGCCTTGGAGGGGCCTTATACCAATCCTCAGATATGGGTAGTCAAATTTTGGGTACTGACCCCAAGAGTCATATGAAAATATTGTAGAGAGTTTGTGATGTTGAATTTGCAAAAATGTGTTATGTGAAAATGTTGATTTTGTTGAAGAAGATTTGTAGAGCCTTATGGGGTTTTGTGCAAAATGTGAAATTCCGNAGTCTTGTGTTTATCCTTCGGGATAGATACAGGATTTGAGGTACAACGCTCTTTCATTTAAGCTATGAAAAAAATATGGCGTCAGTTTGATTTCATATTTTTCTAAAATTAAATACATATTTAAATTAAAACATCCTTCCAAACCGGGCGATGAGATTTTGATTCCGGTGACCGACGGCTTCTTACGGGTAACTCTTCAACCAAAAATAGCGTCGACACCCCTTTAACATTATTAGGATGTGGTAATTTTTCTATAACTTGGATTTTTTCAGGATCTACTTCCATGCCTTTTTCAGAAATTTTATGCCCAAGCACAATACCTCCTGCAACCATAAATTGACATTTTTCCCAATTTAAGACTAGGTTGATTTTTTCACATATCTCCAGAACTTTTTCTAAATTTTTAAGACATAACTCAAACGATGTCCCAAATATAGAAAAATCATCCATAAATACTTCCATTCCATGCTCTATAAAATTGCTAAAAATTGACATCAAGCATCTTTGAAATATTTCATGTGCATTGCATAGTCCAAAAGGCATTCTACTAAAAGCAAATGTTCCATAAGAGCTTGTAAACGTTGTTTTCTCTTGATCCTCTAGAGCAATTAGAATTTGGTGATATCCAGTATATCCATCTAAAAAGCAATAGTATTTGTTCCCAGCCATTCTATCCCAATATTTGGTCTAGAAAGGGTAGAGGAAAGTGATATTTTCTGGTGGCCATATTTAGTTTTCTATAGTCAATACAAATTCGCCAACCAGTTACTTGTCTTATTGGAATTAATTTATTTTTCTCGTTTTCTTCAACAGTCACTCCTTTCTTCGGAACACTATGAATTGGGTTTACCCAAGCACTATCTGAAATATGATATATAATTCTAGCATCTGACCACTTTAAAATCTCTTTTTTAACAATTAATTTCATTATTGGGTTTAATCTTCTTTGAGGATCTGCTTTAGGTTTTTTCATTATTGGGTTTAATCTCCTCTAAGGATCAGCTTTAGGTTCGTATTGTTCATCTAATATAATTCTGTGCATACCAAATTGAAGGACTAATTCCTTTAATATCTGCTAAAGTCCATCCAAAAGCTTTTTTATACTTTTTCAACATCTCAATCAACTTTTGTTCCTGATTTTCAGTTAACTCAGAAGATATAATAACAAGCAATGTAGATGACTCTCCTAAAAATACAAATTTTAAATGGGCAGGTAATATTTTCAATTCAAGTTCAGGTGGTTAGAAATTGTCGACTATTTTTTTTTCGAAAATAAGATTTTAAAATTTAAATTTAGAATTTAATATATATACATAATGTAATTTTAATTTTGTGAAAAATGGTATCTTTTATTTTTAGAAAAATGATGAGACCGAGTAGACCTCATACATCTAATAGTTTAAACAGCTGAGCAAGATACCATAAATGATATATCATCTTGAAGGATGGNAAAAATGAAATCTTTTATTTTTAGAAAAATGATGAGACCGAGTAGACCTCATACATCTAATAGTTTAAACAGTTGAGCACGATACCATAAATAATATATCATCTTGAATGATGGACATATCACTTATTGGTAGGCTTAACTATCTAAATTTAAAAGTTTATGACTCTATTTTGGTCTGCAAAATTTATAGTCGACAAATTCCCCTATCTAATATACATATTAGATAGGGTTTAGATTAATCTGGGTTCTTAAATTCTCTATAGAAGCAAACCCCTATAGTTAATTACATCTTAGACAACCCAAATCACCTAAGAAAACTCTCGATAATGATCAGAGGTTTCGTCTTCAAGAATTCAACGTCCAAGTTTCCACAATTGTTTATATGAAAATTCAAATGGGATATGTTCAAATAGGAACAGTTAATTTTAGAATCCAAAGGAACGGAAAGTAGGAGATGTCGAAGATACTGAAGGAGATTCAGTAACATCTCAAACTAATCTATGGTTTGGTTTTACGTATTTGAAAGAGAAATTATTTGATGTTTCAATCCTGTAAATTATTTAGATATTCAGGATTTATATTTGCATGTCATATGCAAATAGCCTGAGAAAATGTGAGGATTTATGTCGTACCAGACAACAACCTCGGAAAGCCTAAAAAAGTTTAGGACTTATATTGTACGATATGAAAATCGTAGAAAGTCCTGAAAGATAATGTGAAGATTTACGTCGTACCAAACAAACAACCTCGATGTCCTATAGGTATGTTATTTAAGTCTATCAAGATTCTGCATAAACTCATCCTTCAGTCTTTGTTAGTTGTCTCGACCGTTGCCCGAAGATGAATCATCAACCAACCATGTCGTCGTCTCGTTCCGAGAAGAGGAGAAAGAAGAGAGAATAATAAAAAAAACCATGCCTCAAACGGCCTATCCTAGGGGATTGTACAAACATACTAGAAAATTAGCAACTAAAGCATGAATACTGGTAAATGTATATAGTACAACAAAGAACAGATAAAAAGACTATGCTACAAGAGGTGATAGGAAATTGCATGAGATATATAGTGAAGTATAGTACGATATNTTACATCTTAGACAACCGAAATCACCTAAGAAAACTCTCGATAATGATCAGAGGTTTTGTCTTCAAGAATTCGACGTTCAAGTTTCCACGATTGTTTATAGGAAAAGTCAAATGGGATATGTTCAAATAGGAACCGTTATTTTTAGAATCCAAAAAAACGAAAAGTAGGAGATGTCGAAGATACTGAAAGAGATTCAGTAACATCTTAAATTAATCTATGGTTTGGTTTTACGTCTTCGAAAGAGAAATTATTTGATGTTTTAGTCCTGCAAATTATTTAGATATTCAGGACTTATATCTGCATGTCATATGCAAATAGCCTGAGAAAACGTGAGGATTTATGTCATACCAGACAACAACCTCGGAAAGCCTAAAAAGTTTAGTACTTATATCGTACGATATAAAATCATAAAAAGTCTTAAAAGATAATGTGAGGATTTAAGTCATGTCAAACGAACAACCTCAACGTCTTATAGATATGTTATTTAAATCTATCGAGATTCTGCATAAGCTCATCCTTCTGCCTTTGGTAGTTGTCTCGACCGTTGCCCAGAGATGAATCATCAACTAACAACGTCGTCGTCTTGTTCGGAGAAGAGGAGAAAGAAGAGAGAATAATAAAAAAAATCATGCCTCGAACGGCCTATCCTAGGGGATTGTACAAACATACTAGAAAAGTAGCAACTAAAGCATGAATACTGGTAAATGTATATAGTACAACAAAGAACAGATAAAAAGACTATGCTGCAAGAGGTGATAGGAAATTGCATGAGATGTATAGCGAAGTATAGTACGATACAAAATAAAAGAAAATATGTAGAAAATAAAGTATGGAAATTAAATAAATAAAGGCGTACCTGATCAGATTCCGCTAAAGCTTCAAAACAGATTGCAATTATATGACATAAATGGGTTAGGTAAACATTTGCAAATTATAAAGGAAAGGTTAAATGATGAGCATATGAAAGTTTCAAGATGGGATATTAGATTTCAATTTGGGGATAGGCTCATACTAGACCTCTTTTCTCTCTATCTCGATCCCACAGGCAACTGATATATCGAGGTCAACCTATCAACATCAACTAGAGGCCACCAAC
>JXCR01136444.1:242824-254999 GCA_002079205.1 Phalaenopsis hybrid cultivar | reverse complement strand
TGCTAAATTAAAACTCATGAAGTTTACGTAACCATGAAGCCAATTCCAACAAGATGTTAGAATCCAAACCACCACCAAAAGCTTAAAACTGAAGTGCTATGAAGCTTCCAACTGGACCACAAAAAGTTGATCTCCGCAAGGGACAGAGCTCAAGTTCCAAACAATCATTTGAAACCAATATATGAATCCTCAAAGTATACTTTCAAATAGAGATAATTAGGGACATAAAATAAAACCCAAATAATTGTTCAAAGTCTGTATATAGATTTCCAGACATGTTTCAAATGGAGTGGCTAAAGATACAAAACTAATCCAAAAAAAAAAGTTTGTTCAAAATCTGCATTTAAACATTCCACGAATATTTAAAATGGGGTAGTTAGAAACATTNTCCAAACCACCACCAAAAGCTTAAAACTGAAGTGCTATGAAGCTTACAACTGGACCACAAAAAGTTGATCTCGGCAAGGGGACGGAACTCAAGTTCCAAACAATCATTTGAAACCAATATACAAATCCTCAAAGTATACTTTCAAATAGAGATAATTAGGGACATAAAATAAACCCCAAATAATTGTTCAAAGTCTGTATATAGATTTCTAGACATGTTTCAAATGGAGTGGCTAAAGATACAAAACCAATCCAAAAAAAAAATTGTTCAAAATCTGCATTTAAACATTCCACGAATATTTCGAATGGGGCAGTTAGAAACATAAAACCATGACTCTTAAATATATTTCAAAGCCAAAATACTATTTCCCAACTTATTTTTGAAAGAGACAGTAAGGGAAGCTAAGAACTGAATCTCAAACATATTTTTCAANAACATAAAACCATGACTCTTAAATATATTTCAAAGCCAAAATACTATTTCCCAACTTATTTTTGAAAGAGACGGTAAGGGAAGCTAAGAACTGAATCCCAAACATATTTTTAAGGCCATAAAAATGATTTCCATTATATATTTAAACAAAGGGCAGCAATGAAAACCAAAACCGAACCTCAAATGTATTTTCCAAGCCATAAAAATGATTTCCATTATATATTTAAACAAAGGGCGGCAATGAGAACTAAAACTGAATCCCAATAGAGAGTAAGAACCAGAACCGAACTTCGGCAAGTAGCAAGAATNGAAAACCAAAACCGAACCTCAAATGTATTTTCCAAGCCATAAAAATGATTTCCATTATATATTTAAACAAAGAGCGGCAATGAGAACTAAAACTGAATCCCAACAGAGAGTAAGAACCAAAACCGAACTTCGGCAAGTAGCAAGAACCGAAACCAATTTCAACATATAGCAAGAACCAGAACTAAACTTCAGCAAGAAGTAGGGACTGAAACCAAACTCCAACAGAGAGCAAGAACCATAAACGAGCTTCAGCAAAAAGTAAGGACTGAAACCAAACTCCAACAGAGAGCAAGAACCAGAACTGAATTCCAATCATAATGCAAAACTAAAGTCTCTAGCCAAAATAAGCCAAACCGAGCCCCATACAGAGATCCTACTCAACTATCAAAGATCGACAAAACTAGTTTCGATCATAAGGTAAAACCATAATTCCAAATCTAATCAAAATGATCTCAACATATAATTTTGAAATAGGAGCAACAAATCCGGTATTAAAACCAAACGAGGCAATATCCAACATGTATATAGTCGAATAAGAACAATAAAGAAAATAAGAAACTAACCTCTAGCCATAACTAAGCCTAACTGAGCCCCAGCAAAAGGGCTAACAGATAGAAGAATATTTTGAATACAACCCAACTAAGAAAATGAAACTGAATCAAGATAATTCTTACATGAAACTGAGCTTAATCTCATACAAAACCAAACTGAATCTCAGACCAAAAACTAAAACTAGCACAAAGGCCAAATTGACTCATCCAAAAGAATAAAATCGAGCTTTCATGTTAAGGCAGAATCATTAAGGAATCCGGGTGTAATATGAGCCAAATCAAACCGTCAAATGGCTATCCAAATTATATCAGTGATTCTTAGCATATATTCGAACAAAACGGGCAGCAAGAAACATAAAACAGAGCCCCAAGCAGTTTTCAAAAACCAGAAAATGATTTCTAATCATATATCCGAGCAAAGGGGCAGCAAAAGAACATGAATTAAGCCCCAATATGATTATTTAAAACCAAAATATAATCTCTAGCATATGTATTCGAATAAAGGGCAGTAAATAGATGTATAAATCAGTTCCTCAAATCATGTATTCATAACATAACATAGTCTCCCAATATACAGTCGAACGGAGGCAAAAGAAGTGATGTAGATACAGCGTTAATTCATTGAAACCAAGCTCAAGAATAACCACATCAAAAAAATCTAACCTCGATTTCTTCTTAGCTCGGGAAATGAAAAAATTGGGGAAAGATCAAAAGAAAATGAACCTCAACACTATGTTTCTCCAAAACCTCCAAAGAAGAATCACGCACTAATCTTCCCCTCCGTGGGGTATTTATAGGTAAAGACAAGGAGGATTCACGGCAAGAAAGCTCACAGCCTCAAGGCTCGACAAGGGGCCCACGACAAGGGTTATGCATTTGGGCGGGAAAAATCGGTTAGCAACGGGCTACCGGCGAGGCTACCGGCGAGGCTACCGACGACGAGAGTTTGACAAGTGAAGAGATGACCGACATACTGGCAAGGAGACCTCACTGTCCGGCTAGGGCAAAGGACAGGTGTGTGAGGAGAGGAAGCTAGGGCATGTAAGGGGAATTAGATTTAAGAATTTTCCTCTTTTTTTTAACCTTTTATATATAGAAAATATATATATTATCTTTTTTTGTTAACAAAAAAAATCAAAATTTCGTGCAACTTACTTGTGTGTAGTGCTCTAGCAAAATGAGTGTCATTCCTAGCTAAAATTAACGTCTCGGACGCAACGACGCAGTCCGTTTTGTCATCCGGAGCCATCCGGACAAATTCGTTGACGATCGCACCAAATTAATCTCGATTCGCGTGGGGGCCGCGTCAAATAAAATTATTTTGACTCGATTGAAGCCGTTTAACGAGTGAATTGATGACCGGTCCTCGCCTAAACCACAATCATAGTCAAACACATCGCTCGCAGTGGCAAGTCAAATGTCACGCACGTCTCGGGGTCCACTTATGTCTTTCAAATTTCTATAGGAGCTCAATTTGAGCTTCAATATGTTGGTTTTTTGATCGACTCAATCAAATGTTGAGGATCTAAAACTGTCCATATAAAACTGCAAGGAGTGAAGAAATGACTTAAATTTCAAAGGGGTGTGGGTCCCGGTCTAGTCCTCTAAGAGAGTCAAGATAGGGAAATCCTAAGGCTAGATCCTAGGGTATCTAGAGAAGGGAAAAGAAGACCTCAAAATGAGGTCAACAAATACTTGAAGGAATAAGATTTTTACTATCATTTTCCAATAGGTCTAATGCTTCAAATTTTCCTTGAATATAATTTAAATCTTCTTCTTTTACTTCATTTTCAATATCAAAAATTTCTCTTTGCTTTAATTTATCTTCAAATTCATTCTTAAACTTCTAATTACTTAGATAATCAGCTACTTTCATCCTGAAACATTCATTATCTTTTTCTATTATTTACAGGATATTCATAGCTTTTGCTATATTAAATTTTACTTCTTGATCATTAACTCTCATCATTAATTCTCATTTTTGCACATCTATTACAGCTCTCATGTTGCAAGAAATGGTTTCCCTAAAATAATGGGAATCTCTTTATCTTCCTCCATATCCAATACTATAAAGTCTACAGGGAAAATACATTTATCCACTTTTACTAGCACATCTTTTATAACTCCTTTTAGATAAGTTATTGATCGATCAGCTAACTGAAGAGTTATAGTTGTAGGGAAAATTTCTCCCAAATATAAACGTTTAAAAATTGATAAAGTNTGATATGCATGTATTAGTCAGGATATAGTGTTTACAGTGTAGGGTCGTATCTGTTCTTTTGTGAGTGTAATAAATGTGCAGTGTCTGTAGTATATGTTCTTTTGTGGGTGTAGTATATGTTCTTTTATGGGTGTAGTATTTGTTCTTTTCTAAATACCAATTCCCAGGTTTTTTGAAAGGGGTTAGAGCTATTGATGATTTGGGGGTGAAAGGGCATCACACTAATTGAGTATTGATTTCATATTTCAGCTATAAACAAAGTTGTCAAATGGTTCTTTGCATCATCGCTTATTACCCCGCGTCTCGAACTAATAGGCCACCTCAATATTTCATATGCTCATTCAACAAATTTTGTGTATTCTGTATCAAGAGAAATGAAAAGAGCATTTATTTAAGCATTTCTATAACATCCACCTTCTACCTTAAGTTCAAACTTTAACATATGCATGTCCCTATTGTAAATTCCACAAACTTTTCATAAAGAAATATGATGCATCCTTGTATTATCGAATTCAAATCCACATAATTGATATTAGCCGAAAGCTAATTCCAACAACCTTTAAAAATTAAATAAACATCCCTCCAAAGTTTCAATTTGTACATTCAAATAAGGTAAAGAGAGGTACGAGAATTAAAATTCCAATGTAAATATTCAAATCAGAAATATTCCTTTATTTCATGCTTTTAAATGAAGCAGCAATGAGCATAGAATCAACTTCCATCTGTTTATTTAAAATCAAACAATCAATCTCAATATATTTTCAAAACAGAAATAGCAAGAAGTATAAGAATAGGCCTCAAACAGGTGTTAAAATGGTCTCTTATATATGTTTAAACAAGGAAGCAACAAGGAGAACCAAAACCAAGTTCCAAAGACATTTTTTAAAATCTTAAAAGTGACTGTCAGTAAATATTCGAACAAGGTACAACAAAAAGCGCTAAAAACTGAGCCCCAAGTGTATATTTTCAAACCATAAAATGATTTCCAGTAGGTATTTGTATAAGGGTCAACAACAAGCATAAAAAACGAGCCCTAACAGAGAACAGAAACCAGAACCAACTCTAACAAAGAGCAGGAACCAGAAACCGAACAAAAACAGAGAGAAAGAACCGAAACCAAACCTCAACATAGATCATAATCAATTCTAGTAAAGAGCAGGGATCGAAACCGAACCCCAACAGAGAGCAAGAACTGAAACCGAACCCCAACAGAGATCAGAATCAATTATAGTAAAGAGCAGGGATCGAAATCAAACCCCAACAGAGATCAGAATCAGTTTTAGTAAAGAGCATGGATTGAAACCGAACCCCAACAAGTAGTGGGGATCAGAATCAAATTCCAGCAAGGAGCATAAGTTGAAACCAAACCAACACAGAATCCAAGAACTGAAACCGAACCCCAAATAATTGTTCAAAGCCTGTATATAGATCTCAAAAAAAAATGTTTCAAATGGAGTGGCTAGAGGTACAAAATAAGCTAAAAAAATACGTTCAAAATCTGCATATAAACCTTCCACAAATATTTCGAATAGGGAAGCTAAAGGCACAAAAACATGGCTCTTAAATGAATTTCAAAGCCAAAATATCCTTCCCCAACTTATTTTTTTTTAAAAAAAAGGCAGCAAAGGAAGCTAAGAACTGTATCCCAAATATACTTCCCAAGCCATAAAAATGATTTCCATCATACATTTGAATAAAGGGCAGCAAAGAGAATTAAAACCTAAATTCTAAATGCATGTTCAGTAATACTCAAATGAAAGACAACAAAGAGGACCAAAACCCAAATTGCAAATGTATTTCCAAATCATTAAAATGTTCTCAATGTCGGAGTTCAGGTAAAGAGAATTACAGGAAATGTAATTGAACCTCCATATAAAGGCTAAATCAAATCTAGCAAATGACCGAAAGGAATAGGCCATTACCGAGCTAAAACCAAGCCACCAAATGGCTAACCAGATCTTTAAATTTTCTTCAATATTAAAGTTCAATTGAAGGGAGCTATAGGAAACATAATTGAACTTCCACATAAGAGTTAGATCAAATTTAGCAAACAACCAAAAGGAATAGGACACCAACAAGCCAAAACCGAGCCACCAAATGGCTATCCAAGTTATTAAAACTGATCTCAAGCATGTATTTAAACAAGAAACAACAAAGAGAAACAAAATGAATTCCAAATGTTTTTCCAGCAATATTCAAACAAAGGGGGCAGCAAGGAGGATCAAAAAAAAAAAAACCGAGCCTCAAATGACTATCCAAGTCATTAAAAGTGTTTTCAATGTTGAAGTTCAAATAAAGAGAGTTATAGGAAATGTAATTGAACTTCCACATAAGAGCTAGATCAATTCCAGCAAACAACCAAAAGGAATAGGCCACTGACAAGCCAAAACTGAGCCACCAAATGACTATCCAAGTCATTAAAAATATTTCCAGAATTGATAAGTAAAGGCATCCATGGTATAGATATTCATGAAGAAACAACCATGGTATAGATATTCACGAAGAAACTTTGTTTCTTCATCAAAGAGATTATCAAACCGAAGTATCATTTCCATTTGATCTATCCATTTCATAATTCAAAGGAGATTATCATATAGACAACTAATCCAAAGATTAAACAACATTCTAGGAATAAATGAAACCTGGCCTTAACTCCTTGTTAACGCAAGAATGAGAAGAGTAAGAAAATCCTGAAACAGAAACTTCCAACAGAGAAAGAGCTCTCAACACTGTGTTTCTCCAAAATCTCCAAAGAAGAATCACAACTCAATCTTCCTCAAGAACTCGAAAAGAGAACTGCATTTCTTGCTAGTTCAAGAAAGGAGAGAGTGGGGAGAAATTGCAAGTAAGAACGCTTCCAAAAAAGCAGCACTATATCTTTTCCTAAATCTCAACAAAAAAAACCCTCGCCTGTCTTCTTCCCCTCCTGGGGTATTTATAGTCATCGAGAGGGCCAGAGCTCACCGACAATAAAAAAGGGAGGTGACAGGAAACACCTCGAAGGGCAAAAAAATTTCATTAAAATTCAAAATAGGGGTTACCAGATCCATTCGAGCGGAAAAAACCGTTATAAACAAACTACCGGAGAAGCTATCAGCGACGAGAGCTCAGAAAGGGAGGAGATGACCGGAAGACCGGCAATGGATCTCCAAAATTCAGTCAAAAGAGGAGGAAAAGGGGCTTCAGCTAGAGAAAAGGGGATAGTACCCGAGGGTTTGGAAAAAAAAAACTTTTCTTTTATAATAATAATAATATTATTATTATTATTATTTATTTATTTATATATAATTTTTTTTGAAAGTTTCAAATTTTATGCGAGTGCGAGACCCCAACAAAATAGGTATCCTCCCTAGCTAAAATTGATGTTCTGGATGCGATGGCGCAATCCGTTTCATCATCCGGAGTCATCTGGACAAAGTCATCGTCGATTGCATCTAATTAATTTTGATTTGCGTGTGACACGACAAATGAAATTATTTTGACCCGATCAGAGCCGTTTAACGAGTAAGATGAAAATATTGAACGGTCCTCGCATAAGAAACAACCAAAGTCAAATACGACGCTCGCAGTGGCAAGCCAAACAACACACGCACTACGGTGTCCACCTACGTCTTTCAAATTTCTATAGGAGCTAAATTTGAGCTTCAATAAGTCGGTTTTTCGATCGACTCGACCGAATGTTGAGGATCTAAAATCGTCCATATGAAACTGAAAAAAGTGAGGAAATGGCTTGAGTTTCTAAAGGGGGGAGTCCCAGTCTAGTCCTCTAAGAGAGTCAAAATAGAGGAATCTTAAGGGTAGATCCTAGGGTATCTAGAGAAGGGAAAAAGAAGACCCCCAAAATGAGGTCATTAAACTCATGGAGCTGACCAAAGAGATCATGCTCTCGAAGGTTGTTTGGTGGCAAGAATGAAGTAGGATTTATAAATTTCTTGTTAAGTTGCTAAAAAAAACTCAGGAAATTGGGACAACATTCATTTGATCTGTTATGGCAAAGCTAATTCCATGGGAATCAACTTTTTAGGTGCATTTACAAATATTTCATGCATTTATTTACAAATCTAACACCTGAACTTTCATATCTACATACATATCACTTTGCACAACACATATAGCTGATCAGAAGAGATCAGACTCTTGAAGGTTGTTTAGTGGCAAGAATGAAATAGGATTTATAAATTTCTTGTTAAGCTGCTAAAAAAAACTCAGGAAATTGGGTCATCATTCATTTGATCTGTTATGATAAAGCTAATTCCATGAGAATCAACTTTTTAGGTGCATTTACAAACATTTACGAGATAATTACAAATCTAACACCTGAACTTTAATATCTACATACAAATCACTTTACACAACTCATAGAGCTGACTAGAAGAGATCGTGCTCTCGAAGGTTGTTTGGTGGCAAGAATGAAGTAGAATTTATAAATTTCTTATTAAGCTGCTAAAATAAATTCAGGAAATTGGGGCATCATTCATTTGATCTGTTATGGCAAAGCTAATTCCATGAGAGTCAACTTTTTAGGTGCATTTACAAACATTTACGAGATATTTACAAATATAATACCCGAACTTTCATATCTACATACATATCACTTTGCACAACTCATAAAGCTGGTCAGAAGAGATCATGCTCTCGAAGGTTGTTTGGTGGCAAGAATGAAGCAGGATTTATAAATTTCTTGTTAAGCTGCTCAAAAAACTTCAGGAAATTGGGGCAGCATTTATTTGATCTGTTATGGCAAAGCTAATTCCATTGGAATCAAACTCTTGGATGTTCTAAAGTATTATTTTTTTTTCTTTCTGCATTTGCATATATACCGCTTGAACTTCATATTTTGCTCCATTGATTTAGCTCAATAGAAGAGATGATGATCTCCAAGGTTATTTGATGGCAAGAGTAATCATGATTTGAAAATTTCTTGTTAAGCTGATCAAAAGAATTCAGGGATTTGGGACAACATGCCTTTCTTTTATTTTGGCACATCCCACGAAATCATTTTATTAGGGGCTTTTACAATCATATCATGCTACACTCATCAATACTTTTGGATGTTCTAAAGTATTTTTTTTTTGTGCATTTCTTATCCACTAAAGTTTGTTTGCATGCAATTTAATTGGATTTTATGTAAAGCTATGGAGCAAGACATTGCTAGGAGTTTGGATTCTGATGAGGCACTCTAAGATGGCTTAAACTTTTAAGCAACCATTGTTATCATTACTAAAGAAAACTGCTCTATTTTAAAAAAAATTAATATTGAATTCAGTCCAATGAGGATGTTTTGAAAACCTGTAAACATTAAGTGTAATGAATTTGGGGCTGATTTGGAAACCTGTAAACATTAACTGCAATGAATATTCTGTTATGACAAAGCTATATGGAAGACATCATTTTATTTTTTTCACCAGGAAAGGAATATGTTGTAAATGTATGAAAATGGTCTACTTTTCATCTCTTAACATTGTCAATGAAACATTGTTGAATGTAAGTGATGTATATTTTTGTTTTATTACAGTAATGAAAATACATGATTATTTTCCCGTGGATGTAGGTCCGCATGACCAAACCACGTTAAATCCTTTGTCTTTATTGGTTTATTTAATTTGTTTTATTTAGTCACTGTAAATCAAAATTCATACTTAGATTGATCGATATCTCAATTTCTTATACTTTGTAAATGTTCTCATTCAATGTATATCTCTTTCGTACTAATAAAATAAGTCATTTAAAAATAAAGATCTTATTACAACTGGAATGTTATATCCTATTTTGTTGCACTAAGAAGAAGTTGAGCTTACAGATTTTCGGGACATCCCGACAAACACTCTGTTACTGTGGCCTCGAACCCTCACTATTGATCTCACACCAACAGCACGACTATGGGAGGAAGTTCTATATCTGCCAAACAGTGCAAATTCTTCCATCAGGTAGACGGTTCGATTGATTCCCCATATGATGTTGATCGAGAATGGAAAACATCACGTGAGCAAAGTCTGGCTACATCGTGTTAATGTTAAGAATAATATAATTATCTTACTGATTGTGGTTATAATAGTTTTAGAGTTTTTTTTTTGCTCTCCTGATGTTATCGGTTGCTTGAGATGTGTTTATGTAATTCTGCACTGTTATCGTTGTAGTTTGGGATTAACATAAGTCATGTATCCCCCTAAAATTTTAATTATGTAAACGATGAATTTTTGTTGTGATATATAACTGTAATGGGTACTACAACTCGCAGTTTATTTTTTTAGCAACATTTATGTTTACATATTTATGACATAAATGAAAAGTAATTGTATTTTTGTTTGACCATCAAAGATTGATATTCATAACTTTTTATATGTTATAAAAATTATGAATGACAGTGTATTTCAACTTAGGAAAAAAATTGGTCACACATCCCTTTAATTGGTTTTCTTTAAGTTACCATCAATATTTGATAAAAAATAGTTAAATTGATTAATTTATTTATAATATGTTAAATCCTAAATGGAAATATATTTTTAAATCAATCTTACCACCTAATATAACAACATTCCCATAAACAAGTCTTTTATTTCATATGCTCACCTATCTAATAAGTAAAAATAAAATTTATTAATCAATCCTATAAATTTATTATATAACTATTAATAACTAATTACCCAATAATAAAATTTATTACATAATTAACACGTTGAAGTTTTACTAATTCATTACATAATAAATTTTGCTTTTGGAGTTTAAAAAATTTCAATGTTACAGTCCTCTTTTAAATAATTTTACCAAACAATGACAGAATTGTCATTTTTCCAGAAACAGCTGCTCTGATATTTTTTTCACACAGCTGCACCAAATAGAAAACCAGCTTCTCCGCAGCAGCTTCCTGGGGCAGCGCAGCTGCAGCTGCGCCAAACGAACCATAAGTCATATTTTTTTCTTAGTTACTTGATAATCACATGGGCGGAGACTTACGAGTGAAGTTGTTTTCTGCAAAAGCTACGATGCATAATTTATAAAACATAACTATATGGCTCATTTGGGGCAAAATTTTTGACACTGCGAGTCTCCCTCCTGCGAATCCACCCTGTTTAGGGAGGGGTTTTTATCGCAGCACTACTGCAGTTAAGCAAAATGTGGGTCGCAGGTTCGACCCATCACCACATTTCTCCTCCTAAAGTTACGAGCTTGCCCCTTTGACGACAATGGCACTTATACGAGTTATGATCCCCGCCTACCTTCCCAGCGCTATGAGTCCTACCCCAGCTTCACAGCATATGAGGATTCTTGGCCGATAATCATCTTAGCTTTGGCTTTCATGATGTTTCTAGATCGGGTAGTATTTCTCCTTCTTCCGACGTTTCGCCTTTCATCATACTGGAACCTAATGGGATGGTACACAAAGAGGAGGGGAATAGAGGATTCTTTGCCTCTGATTGACGAGTCAAAGAGGAGCTTTTAGGTTTTCCGTTCTCTATCTCGTGTAGTTGTCATCTTTTGTCATGAGGAGCTTGTTTTTACCATTTGTTTAATTCGAATTGGATTAGAGAAATTGTTGGTTAGTTGATGGATTTTAGATTTCAAAACACTTTGTTAATGGTCTTAATTATTATATTTTTGCTCTAGAATTCTCCAATTCGTCAAGATATTAATCTCATTCCCTCTGCTTATAGTGTTGTTATAATGTTAGATAATATTGAAGGTTTAATTGCTGAAATCTTGTTACTGTCCATATTTTTATTTTTTTTAGTTTTTGAAGTTATTTTTCTAATATACAATAAAGAGGGTGAAGGGTAGGTTGCTAGAATTATGAATGTATACAATTTTAAACTACAAAGAAAAAAATAAATGTAATATTCTAAATACAAATAACTGTTTTTTATTTTTTTTGTAAAATAAGTTTTGTTATAAACAACAGTACTATACATTGGTAGAATTATCATTTGTTCAAAAACAGCTATTACATAGCTATTTTCAAGCAGCTATGTTGACCTCATTTTTTATTGAAGTTTAATTTGTCCCATTTAGTAGCCTAGGGTCTAGCCATAAGACTTTTCCTGTTGACTATTCCTAGAAGACTAGATTTGGGACCCTCACCATTAAAAATTCTACACTCTTCTCCACTCAACTTGAAGTTCCGCATATTGTTCTCAACCTCTAAATACTTAGTAGGAGGGGTCACTATGGGGGAAACTCAAGATGAGTCACCCTTAGGATTGCTGGACCTTAGGGTTGACCCTAGGTGTTGGTCTGGAGCTAAGGCACTCACTACACTCACTACACTTATCTACACTG
>JXCR01136444.1:209314-227009 GCA_002079205.1 Phalaenopsis hybrid cultivar | reverse complement strand
TAATTTTTGGCCTATTTTAAATATTTAAATAATTAAAAATTCATAAAAATCACAATAATAATAAAATTCATGAAAATGCTCTAAATTGTTTCCTAATAATTTAGGAACAATTAGAATATTTTTTCTGATTTTCTAAATAATGATTTGAATTTTAAAGCTTAAAAATAATTTTTAAAGGCTAAAAAATGAGTTTACACTAAAATAATTTCAATAAATCAAAGAAAAATCAGAAAAATATGATTTCAAAGCATTAAAATTTTTTTGAATATTTTTCCTGATTTTCTAAATAAAGATATTTATTTTCAAAGCTTAAAAATATTTTTTTTATAAAGGCTAAAAATGAGTTTTCACTAAAATAATTCCAATAAATCAAGAAAAAATCAATTTCTCCTCTGAGTTCTCTGACCTTAGGGAGATTTTTCAAAAATATAAAACTTAATTTTCACTGCCTGCTCCTTTGAGTTCTCTGACCTTAGGGAGATTTTTCAAAAATATAAAACTTAATTTTCACCGCCTAAATGAGTTTTCACTAAAATAATCCCAATAAATCAAGAAAAAATCAGAAAAATATAAAATTTGCTCCTCTGAGTTCTCTGACATAAAACTTAATTTTCACCACCTAAAATATTTTATTTTTATTAAATAGCCCATAAATTAAAATAATTCTAATAAATCACACAGAAGTCAAAAAATTATGAAATCTTATTCAAAGTCTTCTCTAGCTTAGGTATACCGCCAGTAAAAATTTCAAGGGATTATAATTTACCTTGGCCAAGTTGGGAATTTCCTTTGAAAGATCCTATTTTTGTATTAAATTAATTATATAAATTAAATTAAATTTTAAAAAAGTCACATTCTCTCCTTTGATGTCTCAATTGACCCATGAATGAGGTAGGATAAAAATTTTAAAGTCATTTGAATTTAATTTGACAAATTATGAAGTGTTAGAGCCTTGGGGGCAAATGTGTAATTTTGGAAACCTTGTCTTAATTAACATTTAGGCCTAATTCAAGGAGAGAAAAAGGGTAACCTATGATCTTAATCAATTTATTTGATGTTTGAAACACAAAGGGGTCAATTGGTAGAAAACAATCTTGTTTTCTTAATTAAGGCANCCCTCCACCTAAGCACCACATTACACCTCCTAATTGGCCACGACAGCCACCATAACCCCATTTTTATAAAAGATCACCTCCATGGCCCTTAAATAAGGTGCTGAAATTTCCTTAGAGAGCCCTCTCCAAACTTCACATAAAGCTTCCTTAAGATCCCCTCAGTGCATTCCAACCATTTTCCCTCACCCATTCCCATTGTTGGAGCTCAATTTTGAGCTTGAAACCTTGCCGGAAACGAGGACAGAGCCCAATACACCTCCACAGTCCATCAAACACAAACTAACTTCACCTACACCTTAACAATAGTAAAAAAAGCTAAAGCTCCATCAAATCCCCCTTCCACAGAGCCTCTACCATAGCTCTAGACCAACACCTGAATTCGAGCTTGGTCGAATTCATACCTAGGCCTTACACCAAGACCAGGGACTCGATCCCTAGCCTCCTTGGACCCCAACAAACGTACCGAGCACCTCTGATTGAAGCCTCCCTTCTCAGAGCAAAGGTATAAAACTCCTCCTCCTCCCGAGCTTATTTTGATTCTCCATTTACTTAAGCTTGATTTCATGATACATTAACCGTATGTATGTGTTCTTCTCACTTAGACGAGTCCATAGGATCAAACCTGAAGTGATTTGGTTGAGTCTATGTTGAGATGTTAGGGTTTTAGTGTGGATGGGCACGGGATCATTCTATCGAGGATGATGACAGGGAGCCATTCGATCAAGTGTGTATCAAATGGACGGGGGAGATCGAGCCGGACAACGCTTCGGGATATAAACAGCGGGCCGAGTCAGCAAGCTACGTAGACGGCAGCGTCTAACAAGAGCTCGCCACGCATGCCTTTGGAGCTGCCTAGGATCTAGTTAGCACGCGCTATTAAATAGATAAATAGGGCTTTTCTTATTTATTTAAATACCCTTAACTTAGAAAATTCATAATTAAATAGATAAATAGGGCTTTTTCTTATTTATTTAAATACCCTTAACTTAGAAAATTCATAAATTAGATAAATAGGGCTTTTCTTATTTATTTAAATACCCTTAACTTAGAAAATTCATAACTTTGCGTAGAAAAATCACCGGCGGCAACCAACAAGAGCGCGCCACACATGTCTTCGGAGCTGCCTAGGATCTAGTCAGCAACGCGCTGTTTAAATAGATAATAGGGCTTTTTCTTATTTATTTAAATACCCTTAACTTAGAAAATTCATAACTTTGTGTAGAAAAATCAAAAAAATAAAATAAAAATACCCTCTTGCTCAGTGACTAGAGGAGAACAATGTGGAATAAGTTTCGAGTCCATTTGATCTATATTTTATTTTAAATTAATTAAACACTGTTTGGAATCACTTGATTCTCCATGCATATTAGCACATCACCTTGGCTTGCAATTTTGACATGTTGTAGCCTCTGTGAGGGGAAGTATTCTCTGATTTTTCCAATGTCAGAGGAGATTCCTATATGAGACCCATATTTTTCAAGTTATTTCACATTATTTCTTTAAAATAATCATGAAAATTAGCATATAGATTATAAAATCCTAAGAAAATTTTGGAAGGTCCACCATGACGAACCTTTGGAAATAATTTCATGGGTCAAGTCATTTAAAATATCCTTAAATTTTACAAACACTAAGTCACTAAGATAATTAATATTATAAAATATAAATATTTAAATAACTTGATTTTTTAACTTTACTGTGATTTATGATTCAGAGAACTCATCATAAAAATTTTAAAATATTTTAAGTTCATTTGACAACTTAAGTTGATTTTTAAAGATAAATACCACTTTTAACACTTAAATGATTTTTAAAAATCAAAATATTACTCAAAAAATTATGAAATTTAGTTTTTTGAGTTCTTTGTGATCAGGGGTACTTCTTAAAAATAAAATGATATTTAAAATAAAAACTTGGTTTTTAGCCTATTTTAAATATTTAAATAATTAAAAATCTATAAAAATCACAAAAATAATAAAAAGTCATGGAAATGTTCTAAATTGCTTCCTAATCACTTAGAAACAATTAGAATATTTTTCCTGATTTTCTTAATAAAGTTATTTAATTTCAAAGCTTAAAAATAATCTTTAAAGGCTCAAAATGAGTTTTTCACTAAAATAATTCCAGTAAATCAAAGAAAGATAAAAAAAATGTAAAATTTGCTCCTCTCGGTTCTCTGGCCTTAGAGAAAATGTTGAAAAATACAAAGCTTAATTTTCACCACTTAAAATATTTTATTTTTATTAAATAACCTAGAACTTAAAATGATTCTAATAAATCACAAAGAATTCAAAAAATTATGAAATTTGGTTTAAAGGCTTATCTAGTCTAGGTCCACCTCCAGTTAAAATTTTAAGAGATTATGATTTACCTTGGTCAATTGAGGAATTTTCTTTGAAAAAGCCTATTTTTCCATGAAAATAATTACATAAATTAAATTAAATTTTGAAAAATCAGATTTTCTCCTCTGATGTCTTAACTGGCCCATGAATGAGGTAGGATAAAAATTTCAAATTCATTTGAATTGAATTTGACAAATTTTGAAGTGTTAGAGCCTTAGGGGCAAATGTGTAATTTTGGAAATTTAGCCTTAATTAAGATTTAGGCTTAAGTCAAGGAGGGGAAATGGGTAACCTCTAATTCTAATCAATTTATTTGATATTTGAAACATAAGGGGTTAATTGGTAGGAGTCAATCTCACTTTCTTAATTAAGATTAATAAATTTCTATACTACTAAGATTTGGAAGTTTATTAAAATTAAATGATCCTGGACTTAGGGGTATGAATTTTGAAGTCAATAATTAATCAATTTAATACCCCTATCTTAATTTTAAAATAGAATCCAAATCATGAATCATGAAAACTTAAGGCTTTAACTCTTTTCAAAACTAATTAAGACACTCACCTAGGTCTTAAGGGCTTAGTGGTGACTTAAGCTATATAAAAATTGATTAAACAAGGATTAGAGAAATAAAGATAATTAAATCAAACATCCTTGAAACACCACTAAGCCCAATTAGGATTAAAAATTTGGCTAAGTGTTCAAATTACATTAACTTGCCTCTTTAAGGGTCTTCACCCACATAATTTTCAAATAAAATGATAAATGATAATCAACCTATTCTTAAGGATAATGGAGACATCAATGTTCACTGAGAATTAAAGGTATTTACATGATGAATTATTAAGCAACATAAAAAGTTTAAAAGAACTCCGAATTTTCCACCAGGCAGCGAGAGAGTAGCATGGACCTGCTTCTTTCTCTAGATCTGTTGGACACCTCGGAGATCTACCAAACTTAATATATTTTGCTTAGCAACATCATCCTTAATTAAACCTCTAAGGACTTGCGATGATATGACATAGGGTTAAGAAAATTACCAAAATTTTACCTTTCCTGCTCTTCATAAACTGCCTTAACTTGCATTTTAAGTTTCAGGTGGTGGAACGAGAAGACTCGCCAAGTACACTTTTACAGTTTTCAGCGTTGTCTTTCTTCTACTTTCATACAGTACATTTATACCTGTAGATTTGCATGCTAAACAACGATGTCACCGTGCATGAAAACTAAAACAATCAGGATAGCCACATAACCATAACCATAACCAAAACCAAAACTAAAATCAACCAAGATAAAATTCACCACCACAACATTCAAAATATAAAACAACTCAAAATTTAATCACAAACATCACACAAAAAAACCACAATTTCAACTAAATTAAGATGTCTCTATAAGATGATCTGGAATCCCTCGGAGGAGGTAACCTATGGTTGCTAACGAGTCATCCCACAGTTTAAATAAAATTATGGAACTCATTAAGTTGGGTTTAGTAAGTTCATTTGGACTAAGTGTATCCAATAAAAAATAGTGATGCTGGAATGAGGGAACCGTAGGATCCTAATCGGTGTCACTCTAATCAACTTTAATATGTCCTCATAAAATTTAAAGAACTTCAACCGTAGGGCCACTTGATTTGATATTATAACTTGACACACTCAAACTTGTTGCGGCAAACCATAGGGCTACCTGATTTGATATTATAACTTGACACACTAGATAACTCAAACTCGTCGCGGACTTCAACCATAGGGCCACCTGATTTGATATTATAACTTGACACAATAGATAACCCAGACTTATTGTGGCAAGCTAGCTTGGTGGGCAGCACGACCATCTTCAACAGCAAAACCTATCTTCACCAGCTAAACCAATTTTGGTGGGCAGCACGACCATCTTCAACAGCAAAACCTATCTTCACCAGCTAAACCAATCTTCATTCGTGGGCAGCACGGCCATCTTCAACAGCAAAACCTGTCTTCCCCAGCTAAACCAATCTTCCTTAGCAGCACGGCCATCTTCAACAGCAAAACATGTCTTCCCCAGCTAAACCAATCTTCCTTCCTTATACACGGCCATCTTCAACAGCAAAACCTGTCTTCCCCAGCTAAACCAATCTTCCTTCCTTAGACTTAAAATAACAAAGCCATAGGACTTCGAGGTTGCTTGTTTATGCAATGTAAATCCTCACCTTATCTTTTAGGCCTTTGTATAGCCCTGCTATATTATATAAGCCCTATCTCATTTTAAGATTTTGAGGTTGTCGTTTGTCACGACCTAAATCCTCACATCTTCCAGGCTATTTGCATGATCATTTCACATGAATGTAAGCCCTTNTTCAAAGATAAAAAGTATTTTGAAGAACAATTCGAAGAAAATGATGAAATTATTCTGGACAAATTAGAAAATTAAGAATTAGATTTTGTTCAGAAAAGATTTGAAATGTTGGATATTACAGAAAATGCTGATAAGAATATATCTTCATCAATTATTAAACCACCTGAACTTGAGTTGAAAACATTACATAACTACTTGAAGTATGTATTTTTGGGAGACTCATATACATTACCTATTATTATATCTTCAGAATTAAATGATTTACAAAAACAAAGACTGATAGATACATTGAAAAGATATAAGAGAGCTTTTGGTTGGACCTTAGCAGATATTAAAGGAATCAGTCCTTCGATCTGTATGCACAGAATTATATTAGATGAACACTCTAAACTAAGAGTTGATCCTCAAAGGAGGTTAAACCCTATAATGAAATAAGTAGTAAAAAAGGAAATTTTGAAATGGTTAGACACTGAAATTATATATCATATTTCAGATAGTGCATCGGTAAGTCCAATTCATTATGTACCGAAGAAAGGAGTGACTGTTGAAACAAAAGAAAATAATGAGTTGATACCTATCAGTCAAGTCACTGGGTGGCGCATCTGCATTGATTATAGAAAATTAAATACTACCACCAGGAAAGATCATTTTTTCCTACCATTTTTAGATCAAATAGTAGATAGACTTGCTAGGCACAAATATTTTTGCTTTTTAGTTGGATATACCAGTTACCATCAAATTCCTATTGCTTCTGAGGATTAAGAAAAGACAACATTTACTATTCCTTTTGGAACTTTTGCATTTAGAAGAATGCCTTTCGGATTATGTAATGCACATGCAACATTCCAGAGATGTATGTTGTCCATATTTAGAAAATAATTGACGATGGATTGGAAGTATTTGCGGATGATTTCTCTGTATTTGGAACATCATTTGACGCATGCTTAATTTATCTTGAAAAAGTTTTGGAGTTATGTGAAAGAACTAATTTAGTTCTAAATTGGGAGAAATGTCAATTTATGGTTGCAGGAGGAATTGTGTTAGGGCATAAAATTTTGAAAAATGGTATGGAAATGGACCCTGTGCAGGAGGAATTGTGTTAGGGCATAAAATTTTGGAAGATGGTATGGAAGCAGACCCTGCAACGCAGGAGGAATTGTGTTAGGGCATAAAATTTTGGAAGATGGTATGGAAGCAAACCCTGCAAAAATTAATTTATGGTTGCAGGAGGAATTGTGTTAGGGCATAAAATTTTGGAAGATGGTATGGAAGCTGACCCTGCAAAAATTCAATTATATCTAAACTAACACCTCCTACTAATGTAAGAAAGGTTAGGAGTTTTCTTGGACATGTTGGATTTTACTAATTAAAAAATGGTATGGAAGTAGACCCTGCAAAAATTCAAGTTATATCTAAACTAACACCTCCTACGTAATGTAAAGAGAGGTTAGGAGTTTTCTTGGACATGTTGGATTTTATAGGCGTTTTATTAAAGATTTTTTAGAGAGGTTAGGAGTTTTCTTGGACATGTTGGATTTTATAGGCGTTTTATTAAAGATTTTTCAAAAGTTACTAAACAATCAATTTATGGTTGCAGGAGGAATTTTATTAAGGCATAAAATTTTGGAAGATGGTATGGAAGCAGACCTTCCAAAAATTCAAGTTATATCTAAATTAACACCTCCTACTAATGTAAGAGGGGTTAGAAGTTTTACAAAAATCCGAGTTATATCTAAACTAACACCTCCTACTAGTGTAAGAGAAGTTAGAAGTTTTCAGGGACATGTTGGTTTTTACAGGCGCTTTATTAAAGATTTCTCAAAAGTTACTAAACCTCTATGTCAACTTTTAGAAAAGTACAAGAAATTTGAGTTTACTGAAAGCTGTTTAAATGCCTTTAAGTTATTAAAAGAAAAATTAATCACGACCCCTATTATAGTTTCACCTAACCGGGAGAAACCATTTGAACTGATGTGTCATGCTAGTGATTATGATATTGGGGTTGTCCTTGGACAAAGGTATGAAAAGATTTTTAAGGTGATAGNTGAGTGTTGTGGGTTGGATTGCGACGCTGAATTTATGTATTGAGGTTGAGAAAATACCTAATTTAGGTGTGTTATGTAACGTTTATTGTATCTCTTGAAATTTATATAAAAATGTGATGTTATGTTTTGTGAAAGTTTGAATGTGTTAAGTACATCATTTAACTATTCAAATATATGTTTATAAAGATTGAACGAATGTTGTTTAGGCTTAGAATTGATCAAAATTGCAAAAATATGGAATTTGGACAAAATCAAGAGAGCCCGCCGACGGCGCCGTTGAAGCCGCCGACGGCGGGAATTTCCCGAGACTTAGGTTAAAAAACAAAATAGAGCACGGCGACGTCGCCATTTACTCCGCCGTTGGCGAGATCGTGAAAATACCTCTTTAATCGTGATTTTGACCGGTGAATNATTTGAAAATGTGAAGAAAATATTGGAAGAAATTCATGGATCTTAATGTTGAACTCTTTGAATTACCATTGGGAGCCATTATTACATTTTAGAGTAATTTTTGGAAATTTTCTTTGATTGATTAGATTGAAAATGGCTCCACATCAAAAGAGAAGAGTTGAGTTTGACAATTCACGCTTCCTCAATGTGATGGTTCAAACTCGATTCACCTTGATACTTCAAGGAAAAAAATGTATTCAAGATTGAGTTTTTGAGAATCCGGGAGGAGAAATTGAACAGGTTATTGCAGAGCGGAGGTGGGAAAACTTTTGTTACACTACCAATAAAGCTGATGCAAATGTGGTGAAAGATTTCTACGCCAATGTAATTTATGTTGAAGATGGAATCCTGCAAGTGCGTAGACTTCCTGTGCAATTTACCGCCGCCCGCATTAACACTTTTTATGAAGTCCCTGATTCTTACATCTGCCACTATGAATCGTTTAGTACGATGGAAGAACCCCCTTAATGATGTGATTAACTTTCTCACTGATGGGAAAGGAACGTGGAAGATAAAGCAGCGAGAACGGGTAAACTTTTTTGCTTCTATGTTAAATGCTACCTCTAAGGCGTGGCACTATTTCATTTCCTCTACTCGGTTACTTACTTACCACCATAAGAGATAGAGTTATTCTGAATTTCTATATTCAGAATAACAAAACTATAAATGTGGGGAAGATTATTTTCAAGAATATATTGACTACGGCAAGGAGTGAGACTAGTGGAGGTCTAGGACATCCTGGACTTATTTATGCACTTTGCCAACTTTCTAGAGTGGAAGCTGGAGAGGAAGAGTGGGTTCATCCTATGAAACCCATTAGTAAATCAAATTTGAAAACTTATGTATACCATGAGAAATGGAGAACTAGAAGTAGGAGTCAGGAACCTTCTACGAGTATACACGTTCCCTCTACAAGTTATTGACCCTCCTCCTCCATCTAGCTCCCCTACCTTAGCAGATTTGATGAATGAGTTGACCTTGCAACGGAAGAGCATAGATTTGATAAATGAGAGGATTGGAGATTTAGAACGCCGATATGATTATGATAGTGAGTACCTACAGAGGCATTCTGGTTCTGAAATAGCCTATTATGATGCTCAGGCCCGACACTACAAAGGAGAGCCTGATGTTACATTTCCTGAATGCCCCTGATATACTCAGTATCAGCCCGATCCACCTGCTGATCAAGGCGACGAAGAAATAGTTTGGGATTTTGATATTTAGAATGAGATTGATGTACTTATGTTTGTATTTTTGTTTATTTTAATGTTAAGTAATCTTTTTATGAGAAAAAGGAATGAGTATGANGTGTCCGATGAGCGGTTTTTGACGGTTTTTGGGCGGGAATAGTCTTTTTAAACTAAAAAATTTGAACTTTAGGTTATATTTTCTCCTAAAAACGTAGAAAAACTCTGTCAATTTCATTCCTATAGCGTCCAATTCTACTGATAATCCCAGAATGAGAGTTTTCAATTGATGAAAGTTCATTAGTGTGGAAGCGCAACGAATCTTCAACAAGTTGCTGACGAAGAAAAGATTAATCAAGGATCGAGGATTCGTAAATCGCANAATGTTAATCAAAGAACAAGGATTCATGAATCCCAGATTGAATAATCCCACAATGGATATTGAAGAAACAATAGTGCGGCGAAGATGGGAAGTGTTGTGCTACACTACTGCCGCTGTGGTAGTTCTTGTGGTAAAAGAGTTTTATGTAAATTTACATGGAATTAACCAACAAGTTTTATGTGCGAGGAAGATGGATTACTTTCACTCCTGCACGGATCAATGAGTTATATATGATAAAGATGTGCGAGGGAGATGGATTACTTTCACTCCTTCAAGAATCAACGAGTTATATATGATAGAGGATGTTCCTGTCTACCACTATTCCAATTTCTTCCCAACGGAGATCAGATGAATGAAATTTACCAGTATTTGACGGGCGAAACTGATGAATGGGAAATGCGAGAGAACGGGTATGTTAGTTTTTCTTCAACACTTTTGAATCCCATCTATAAACACTGGANTGATCATTTGTCAAGATTAGAAAACCATGAATTATCTGATGTTGACAATGAAATTACAGACAGTTTCCCTGACGAACAACTTTATAATGTTAGTATGTGGAACATACCATGGTAAGCTGATATTGTTAACTACATTGTAAGTGATATTTTGCCACATATGCCAGACACTACAACAACAAAGGAAATTCATTCATGATGCGAAAGCATATTTTTGGGATGAGCCTTATTTATATAGATAATGTAAGGATCTGATTNATATGTTACATTTATGTTTGTGTGTTTAGATTTGAACTTTATATTTACTTTACTTTAGAATTATGCTTAAAGATCTATGTATAGTTGAGACTAAGCATATGATGTTTTGTTTTCAGCATTTTGAGTGTTGTCGCTTGGATTGCGACGCTGAATTAATGTATTGAGGTTGAAATACCTAAAATTTAGGTGTGTTATGTAACGTTTATTGTATCTCTTGGAATTTATATATAAATGTGATGTTATGTTTTGTGAAAGTTTGTATGTGTTAAGTATATCAATTAACTATTCAAAATTATATTTATAAAGATTGAACGGATATCGTTTAGGCTTAGAATTGATCAAAATCGCAAAAATACGGAATTTGGACAAAATCAATAGAGCCCGCCGACGGCGCCCTAGACGGCGGGAATTTCCCGAGACTTAGGTTCAAAAACAAAATAGAGCGCGCCGACAACGCCATCGATCCCACTGTTAGCGAGATCGCGAAAATACCTCTTTAACTGTAATTTTGACCGGTCAACCGCCACTATTCATCATCCCCTTCCTCTTAAAAACACCATTTTCGAATTAGGGCTTGATAGATCTTGGATTGGGAGACGATTTCAAGGCTGTTTGATATCAGATTTGATCTTCTTCAGGTAAGAGCTTCACTCCAAGCTAAAAATATTTGATTTTTACCTATGTATTTCTTCCACATTGAGGAAACCCGAAAATTTGAAAATGTGAAGAAAATCTTGGAAGAAATTCATGGATTTTAATATTGAACTCTTAAAAGTACCATTGGAGCCATTATTTACATATTAGAAGTAATTTTTTGAAATTTTCTTTGATTGATTAGATTAAAAATGGTTCCATGTCAAAAGAGAAGAGTTGAGTTCGATAATTCATGCTTCGTCAATGTGAAGGCTCAAACTCGATTCACTTCGATACTTCAAGGAAAAAAATGAATTCAAGATCGAGTTTTTGAGAATCCGAGAGGAGAAATTGAACAGGTTATTGCAGAGCGGAGGTGGGAAAACTTTTTTTACACCACCAATAAAGCTGATGTAAATGTCGTGAAAGAGTTCTACGCCAATGTGATTTATGCTGAAGATGGAATCGTGCAAGTGCGTAGACTTCCTCTGAATTTTACCGCCGCCCGCATTAACACTTTTTATGAAGTCCCAAATTCTTACATTTGCCACTATGAATCGTTTAGTACGATGGAAGAACCCCTCAATGATGTGATTAACTTTCTCACTGATGGGAAAGGAACGTGGAAGATAAAGTAGCGAAAACGGGTAAACTTTTTTGCTTCCATGTTAAATTTCACTTTTAAGGCGTGACATTATTTCATTTCCTCTACTCTATTACCGGCTTACCACCATAGTGAGGTAACTAGAGATAGAGCTATTCTGAATTTCTATATTCAGAATAACAAAATTATAAATGTGGGGAAGAATATTTTCAAGAATATATACGACAAAGAGAGAGACTAGTGGAGGTCTAGGACATCCTGGACTTATTTTTGCACTTTGCCAACTTTTTGGAGTGGAAGCTGGAGAGGAAGAGTGGGTTCACCCTATGAAACCCATTAGTAAATCAAATTTAAAAACTTATGTATCCCATGAGAAATGAAGAACTGGATGTAGGAGTCAGGAACCTTCTACGNGAGTGGTTCATATTCCTTCATTAATTGCAGTTGGAACTTTATAAATATAGCCTCACCTCTCTCATGAGAAAGNGAGTGGTTCATATTCCTTCATTAATTGCAGTTGGAACTTTATAAATATAGCCTCACCTCTCTCATGAGAAAGGAGGAGAGCTTGAAGCTTGGAGAATGAGCTGACGACCAACATCACCTCGTTGCCGACCATCATCGACCACCAATCATCGATCGCTGTCGACCACTAATCACCGACCGCTGCAACTATCACTTCTCGGTCGTCACCGATCAGCATCGATCACCACTCATTTCTTACGACAAGTTCATGAGTGCATTGACTTTGTAGCTCAGAAGATTGCATAACCCTTTTCTCTAGTTTATTGTGGATCTTTTCAGTTGGGTAAGACCTCATAGTTTTTTCCTTCAAAGGGTTTTCCATGTAAAAACTTCTAATATCTCTTCTAGTTGTTTTCTTTTATCTGAGTGTGTGTTATTTCTTGTGCAACTCTAAGAAGATAATTTATTACTCTACCACAACGAATCTTCTAGCACACATCAATATTATAAATTTAAAATTTTTAAATGTAATAATTACTATAAGTTTAATCAAACTAATTTATTATATGCCCATCACCTAGGTGACTTGAGAACTCAAGATCCATAACATATATTTTCTTATAAACAGTAAAATACTAACTTTCTTTTAAGGAAGTGAAACTCAAAAACTTCAACTACTGAAATATAAATTGGGTTAAATCTGTTCGGCCTTTGAAAATATTCAGTAGGCTGTGTAATATAGGAATGTTATAATAAATTTAATTTTTAAATTTTTTATTTTATTTATTCTTATTAAATATTATAAATTATACTACTTAGTATAATTTATATTTTTATAGTAGATTATTTTAATATTTACGTATCTATTTTATATTTATATTTATTTTATTTGAAATATAGTTAGTTCATTTATATATATAATATGTAATGTTATATCTTATGTTGCATGGACACGGACACTGACATGCTATTATAATAAAAATTATTAAAAATATTTGTATAAAATAAATAAATAAATAATAAAAATTAATAACATTAACTTTCAAAAACTAAGATGCCCATAAATAATTCTTTAATTTATGACATATAAAATGTAAGCATAATAAAATATATTATCTTGTACTATGTTAAAATTTAACTCCTTAATCAACAAAATTCTTTAAACAAAATGAAAGGATGCTCAACTTCTTTGGCACGCACTTATACTTCACATTCACTATCATTATCATCAAATATCATAGATTCTAACTTTGGCTTATCAAGATAAATGTTTTTAATATCCAAAATTCATGTATCATCGAAAGGATCAAATACATCTCTCGCAACATCTCACTTCTTATTATTACCTTCCATATAATTTGGAGTCTTTTTTGGTAACAAACGAAGATTAGTATGCTAAATCTTCAACTTGTTGTGGATTTATTTTGTTGTTTTTCACTCATTGTATGAATTGAATGAATAAGTGCTCCTATTTCTCTCAGAACATGAGAAGGAATATTGTCCAAGAAGCTTTATAACAGTAGCTTGAAGTAAAGACGTTGAAGCTCCATGAATCAACCACCACATTTTTGAATTCATCTTCTACCTATCGCCTGAAGACTCTTGATCTTCAAATTCATCTAAATATAAAAAAAAAAAATTTAGCTATCGTCTTTCCTCATCATTAGATAATAAAGTTTCAAACAAAATTTCTCAAATTTTTTTTTTTTCCAAATCTCTTTGAGAGTNTTTTGAATTCATCTTCTACCTATCGCCTGAAGACTCTTGATCTTCAAATTCATCTAAATATAAAAAAAAAAATTTAGCTATCGTCTTTCCTCATCATTAGATAATAAAGTTTCAAACAAAATTTCTCATATTTCAAATTTCCAAATCTCTTTGAGAGGGAACACGTTGAGGATTTTTCTCGAGCCATTCCTTAAATATCTTCCAAGAATGTAAAACATAAAATATAAATTTAGATTTGGGTGATTCAAACTTAACGAAATAAAAGTAAACTTGAAAGCAGAAAAATGAAACATAACTTGCTTTTAAAGAATGTGTTAACAAGGTGATAAACAATGCAGAAGTGTGTTACTTTTGCTTTACCCACCTTTCAAAATTATACGTATAGCACTCCATAAACTTAAGTCTTCATCATTCATCTTTCTTTCATATTTATATATTTCATTATTCACTTTATTTAACATTGTATCCCGCATCTCATAAATCAAGTGTAAGCATGACTGATCTATATATGCAGTTTGAAATATCTGATAAATAGGAAATGATAAAAAATAGATTATATTCAACTTTATTCCACTATAAAGCATCAAGTATTTTCTCGNAAAAAATTTGAGAATGTGAAGAAAATTTGGAAAGAAATTCATGGATCTTAATGTTGAACTCTTAGAATTACTTTTGGAAGCCACAATTTGCATATTTGAAGTAATTTTTGGAATTTTTCTATAATTTGATTAGATTGAAATGACTCTACGTCAAAAGAGAAGAGTTGAGTTTGACGAGTCTCGCTTCATTAATACGATGGCTCAAATAAAATTTAGTCCATATTTAAAGGAAAGAAGTGTATACAAGATCGAGTTTTTGAAAGTTCGGGAGGAGAAATCAAACAAGTTATTGCCTAGCGGAGGTGGGAAAACTTTTGTTACACCACCAATAAAGCTGATGCAAATATTATGAAGGAGTACTACGCCGATGTGATTTATTCTGATGACGGAATCGTTCAAGTGCGCGGATTTCCTAGTGAGGTTACTGCCGCCTGCATCAACGCTTTTTTACGAAGTCCCAGACTCTTATAGCTGCCAATATGAATCCTTTAGTACGATGGAAGGCCCCCTTAATGAAGTGAATAACTTTCTTACTGATGGGAAAAAAACATGAAAGATAAAGAAACGAGAACGATAATTTTTATGCTTCCATGTTAAATGCCACCTCTAAAGCGTGACACTATTTTATTTCCTCTACTCTGTTACTGACTTATCACCATAGTGAGGCTTCCATGCTGAATGCATTAAACAATGAGAACGGGAAAATTTTTCTGCTTCCATGTTGAATGCCACCTCTAAGGCGTGTCTATTTCATTTCCTCTACTCTGTTACCGACCTATCACCATAGTGAGGTAACTAGAGATAGAGTTATTTCATTTCCTCTACTCTGTTACCAACCTATCACCATAGTGAGGTAACTAGAGATAGAGTTATTCTATGGAAGATAAAGCAGCGAGAACGAGTAAATTTTGTTGCTTCCATGTTGAATGCCACCTCTAAGGCGTGACACTATTTCATTTTCCGGGTAAATTTTTCTGCTTCCATGCTGAATGCCACCTCTAAGGCGTGTCACTATTTCATTTCTTCTGCTATGTTACCAACTTATCACCATAGTGAGGTAACTAGAGATAGAGCTATTCTGAATTTCTGTATTTAGAATAATAGGACTATAAATGTGGGGAGAATCATTCTTAAGAATATATTGACTACGGCGATGAGTGAGACTAGTAGAGGTCTAGGACATCCTGGACTTATTTATACAATTGACAAGCTTTTTGGAGTGGAGATTGGAGATGAAGAATGGGTTTACCCTATGAAACCCATTAGTAAGGCTAATTTGAAGACTTATGAATCCCATGAGAAATGGAGAACTGAGAGTAGAAATCAAGAGCCTTCTACTAGTAGAGATGTCCCCTCTACAAGTTATGAGCTTCCACCTTCTAGTTTCCCTACCCTCTGTGATTTGATGAATGAGTTGATCTTACAACGGAAGAGCATAGAATTGATAAATGAAAGGATTGAAGGTTTAAAACGTCGACATGATTATGATAGTGAGTACCTTCAGAGTCATTCAAATTTTGAGGTAGCCTATTATGAAGCTCAGGCCCGACACTACAGAGGTGAGCCTAATGTTACTTTTCCTGAGTGCCCCCGGTATACTCAGTATCATCCCGATCCATCTGCTGATCAAGGCGATGAAGATATAGCTTGGGATTTTGATATTTAGATGTAATTGATGTACTTATGTTTGTACTTTTATTTTTGTAATCTGTTGTTAATAGAAATGGATGTTTGTGTATTTGGACTTTCATTTTTTCATTGTACTTGGATGATTTTTAATTTTTGTTATAAAATTAGTGTTATAGTGAAATGTGCATGTGTAGTTTAATAGATGTTGAGTAGTATTGTGAATTGTAATGTAATGTGATTTTTATTGCACATTTTAGTTTTAATTGTTTAGTGTTGTGGTTGTGTAGGAAATGTTGAGCTTGTTTAATGTTTCAATTTTATAATTATTTCAAAATTTCATTACCCAAAAATTCCTCTAATGATTTATATGTATAGAAAGCTCCTAATATTACTAACCAAGTGAAGTAGAAATACTGAGAAGGCCTGCAANGCAGAGGCATTCTGATTTTGAAATAGCCTATTATGATGCTCAGGCCCGACACTACAGAGGAGAGCCTGATGTGACATTTCCTGAATGCCCCCGATATACTCAGTATCAGCCCGATCCACCTGTTGATCAAGGCGACGATGAAATAATTTAGAATTTTGATATTTAAAATGAGATTGATGTACTTATGTCTGTATTTTTGTTTATTTTAATGTTATGTACTCTTTTATGAGAAAAAGGAATGAGTATGTAATTGGACTTTCATTTAGTGTATTTTGTGGATTATAAATGTGATGTTTATTTTCATTTTAGTATTTTTGTTTTTTATTTTTAGTATTGTGGTTGTTTTAGGAAATGTTGTGTTTGTTTTAGTTTTATACTTATTTCAAAATTTCATTTTCTGTAAATTCCTCTAATGATTTATATGTGTAGAAAACTCCTAATATTTCAGACCAGGTGAAGTAAAAATTGGAGAAGACCTGCAGAAATTTCAGAATGATAAAAATACCTACAATGCTGAGGTATGATTTATATTTTTAGTATTTTCTTTCCACCTTTATTTCATAGTTAAAAATTTAAGTTTGGGGGAGAGAAGAAAAAGATTAACTATTAGATGTCCTCTATTTCAATATTTTCAAAAATTATTTATATGATTTTATGTAGTAAATTTAATTCAGGTAACTATATTTTTGTAACTATTTAAATATTATGGTAGATTTAAAGAAATATTTTTGTATGAAAATTAATTTTGTAACTTAAAATATTTAGTATAAGAGAATAATATTATAGTTAACTATTTAAAGTAAAGGAAACTATATTTTAAAGTATTAAGAATCTAGAATTTCAATTTAGAAGAAAAGATTGGGGCTCAATGNATTTTAAAGTATTAAGAATCTGGAATTTCAATTGAGAAGAAAAGATTGGGTCTCAATGATGCTATGAAATACTTATAAGGTAAGAAATGCTTTGAGTTTCAAATTTAGGGAAAGAAAAGTGAAGTTCAAAATCATTAAAGGCTATCCAGATATAGTAATCC
>JXCR01136444.1:188805-209092 GCA_002079205.1 Phalaenopsis hybrid cultivar | reverse complement strand
CATTCACTATAATTTCTTGGCAAGGAGTAGGATGCTTTCTTATATATTGAATATCACAATTAAACATTATTCTCTCATTAGTTAATATCCAAAATTATCTACTTATTTCAATTGTCTATTAGTGACAGATAAGCAACTTGAACGTTGTTGTAGTTGAAGTATTACTTTTTATTCAATCTTAGTCCGTAGTATTCTATTTCTCCATGTGGGATCGATATCTAGGACTTCATTAGAGCTCTATATTACTTGAGTGATACGTATACTTGCGTTGACAAATCGACTTTAACATTATTGAATATTATATCTATACATATTTATTAAATCAAATATATATATAAAGTCGCAGTCAAGTTTTTGGCATCGTTGCTGGAATTTAAATCTTCTAGTAGCGTCATCAAATTCTTTTAATTGTTGATTTACAAAAAGGTCGGTCAAGTTTTTGGCGCCGTTGTCAGGGAGAATTTTTAGGAGTAACGGACATATTAGAATTATTAAAAAGTTTTTACTTAAATTGCAACTTATCTATATATCTATATATTTATTTATATTTTTAATTATATTACTGAGTACAAGTTTTAAATTGTATACGCAAATTTGGACCTGAAAATTTTATACCATACGATTCAGAATTAGAATGAACTGTTAGAAAAATTAGAAAACTAAAAAGAAAACCTAGAAATTGTGATACAATGGTGAACATTATGAGAAGAGAACCTAGAAATTCTGATTCAATGGAAAACAACATGAACAATCAAGGAATAGAACTGAACACCAACCTAGACCCTTAAGAGATTATGCAAATCCTACAGCAGATGAAATTCACTTATTTATCCAAAATCTTGATGTTGTCAAATCCTATAGCAGATGAAATGCACTTATCTATCCAAAATCCTGATGTAGCTGCTAATTCACTTGAACTCCTACAACAGATGAAATTCACTTATCTATCCAAAATCTTGATGTAGCTTCTAATTCATTTGAGCTTAAATTTGAAATTCACTTATCTATCCAAAATCCTGATGTAGCTGCTAATTCATTTAAGCTTAAACCTACTATTATCCAAATGGTACAAAACAATCAATTTGGAGGTACACCAAATGAAGATCCTAACTTAAACCTCGCTAGTTTCTTAGAACTATGCGCTACTTTTAAGTATGATAGAGTCTCAAACGATGCTCTTAGACTTAGACTTTTTCCTTTTTCACTGAGGGATAAGGCTAAGATGCTTAGCACCAGAATCTATTAGAACTTGGGGAGAACTTTCACAGAAATTTCTATCCAAATATTTTCTTAGACTTATGCTTTTTCCTTTTTCACTGAGGGATAAGGCTAAGATGTGGTTAAATTTGTTAGTAGTCTTAGACTTTTTCCTTTTTCACTGAGGGATAAGGCTAAGATGTGGTTAAATTTGTTAGCAAAGTTAGACTTTTTCCTTTTTCACTTAGGGATAAGACTAAGATGTGGTTAAATTTGTTAGCACATGGATCTATTAGAACTTGAGGAGAACTTTCACAGAAATTTCTATCTAAATATTTCCCTCCATCCAAAACTACTAGAACTTGGGGAGAACTTTCACAAAAATTTCTATCCAAATATTTCCCTCCATCCAAAACTATTAAGAACTTGGGGAGAACTTTCACAGAAATTTCTATCCAAATATTTCCCTCCATCCAAAACTGCTGAACTTAGAAATGACATAACATCAAACTTGGGGAGAACTGTTACAGAAATTTCTATCCAAATATTTCCCTCCATCCAAAACTGCTAGAGGGGAGAACTGTCACAGAAATTTCTATCCAAATATTTCCCTCCATCCAAAACTGCTAAACTAAAAATGACCTTTCACAGAAATTTCTATCCAAATATTTCCCTCCATCCAAAACTGCTAAACTTAGAAATAACATAACATCAAAGGCTAAGATGTGGTTAAATTTGTTAGCACCAGGATCTATTAGAACTTCGGGAGAACTTTCATTTTTTCACTTAGGGATAAGGCTAAGATGTGGTTAAATTCGTTAGCAGCTGGATCTATTAGAATTTGGGGAGAACGAAATTTCTATCCAAATATTTCCCTCCATCCAAAACTGCTAAACTAAGAAATGACATAACATTGTTCTGTCAGATTGATGGACAGTCAACATACAAGCTTGGGAGAGATTTAAGATAACATCATTTTGTCAGATTGATGGAGAGTCAATATATGAAGCTTGGGAGAGATTTAAATATATCTTAGGAAATGCCCTCATCATTCGTTACCAGACTGGTTAATAATTCAAACCTTTTATAATGAATTAGTGGGATCTCTTAGATCGATTATAGATGTTGCGGCTGGTGGTTTTTTAAAGTCAAAACCTTTTGTTCTTAGATCGATTATAGATGCTGCGGCTGGTGGTTCTTTAATGTCAAAACCTTTTGATGAGCATCAATTATAGATGTTGCGGCTGGTGGTTCTTTAATGTCAAAACCTTTTGATGGAGCTTATTTCATGAAATGGCTACCAACAATTTTCAATGACCCTCTGAAAGGGTAAATCCTAAAAGAGTAGCTAGTATCCACGGCTGGTGGTTCGTTAATGTCAAAACCTTTTGATGAGGCTTATTCATTAATAGAAGATATGGCGTGGTTCTTTAATGTCAAAACCTTTTGATGAGGCTTATTCATTAATAGAAGAAAGACTACAACTCAAAACCTTTTGATGAGGCTTATTTATTAATAGAAGAAATGACTACCAACAATTTTCAATGAAGCGGGTAAATCCTAAAAGAGTAGCTAGCATCCATGATTCTGATGCAATATCTATGTTAGCTATACAGATTGCTGCAACCTCAAAGAAAATAGATCATTATAGGATGAATTATTCTTCAACTCCTCCTATGATGGAAGAAAATTCATCTGGGCAATTTGTAGATCATTATGAAATGAATTGTTCTTCTCACATATATTACATTTGTGAAAAGAATAGATACTACAGATATTATACTTGGGAAAAAAACAGATACTACAGATATTACACTTGTGAAAAGAACAAACACTACATATCTTTAATTGGTAAGTCTAGATACTACACAACAAATACCACGATACACAATAGACACTACAGAATAAATATTACACAACACACCCTACATGACAGATACTACATTTGTAACACATCACGTATTACACACTGAACACTACCTTATAAAGCATACATATATACTACACTTGCAAAAAGTTCAGATGCTACATATCACTTATCCTAACATCACATATAGGTGCACCGCACCACAATAAGTTCAGATACTATCTCACATGGGTACATTATATCTTTAATAAGATAAGTCCATATAATATTTAGATTTACACATCCATTAAATGACAGGGTCTAGGGCTGCCCGATTATAGGGGTGATTCATTGGTGACCTCTAGTTGATATTGATAGGTTGACTTCGATATATTAGTAGCATGGGGGATCAAAAGAAAAAGGAAGTCTAGTCTAAGTCTAACCCCAAATTAAAATTATATATTCCACTTTAAATTTTCATATGCTTATCATTTAACTTTTCTTTTATAATTTGCAAATGCTTAATATAATCCATTTATATTATGCAACTGTAATATGTTTTGTAGTTTCGCCAGAATTAATCAGGTACACTTTTAGTTGTTCTAGGTTCTTTACTTTTCCTATTGCATAGTTCTTTCTTTACTATACATTTCTTTTCTTTTTACATTATACTGTACTTTTTTGCATATTCTTTGTACATTTCTTTACCGTACTTTATTACATAACTTCTTTTTTCTTTTTTTTATTGCACGGTAGTATACGCATTTGACTGTATTCTTGCTTTTAGTTACTACCTTTTAGTATGTTCATGTGATCCCCTAAGATAGGTCGCTCGAGGCATGGTTTTTCTTTTCTTTACTCTTTTCACGAAATAGGATAATGACGTGACCGATTGACGATTCATCTTCGGATAGCAGTTGATACTACAACAAAAGGTGGAGACAGAAACTTTAACCGAGCTTTGATAGATTTAAATAACATACCTATAGGACGTTGAGGTCGTTTGTCTGGCACGACTTAAATCCTCATATACTATCTTTTAGGACTTTCTATGATATTTTATTATATGATATAAGTTCTAAACCCTTTTAGGATTCTGAGGTCATCTTCTAGTACGATATAAATCCTCATATTTCCTAGGGCTATTTTTCATGTGACATGCAGACACAAATCCTGAATATCTAAATAATTTACAGGACTAAAACATCAAATAATTTCTCTTTTAAAGATTTAAAGCCAATCCATAGATAAGATTAAGATGTCACTGAATCTCCTTTAGTATCTTCGACATCTCCTACTTTTCACCCCTTTGAATTTTGAAAATAATTGTTCCTACTTGAACCTATCCCACTTGACTTTTCCTATAAGCAATCGTGGAAACCTAACATTCAATTCTTAATGACAAAACCATGATCTTAATCGAGAGTTTTCTTAGGTGACTTATGTTGTCTAAGATGTAATTAACTATAGTGGCTTGCCTCTATAGGGAATTAAGAACCCAGATTATTCTAAACCATGTCTAATCTGTGTATTAGATAGGGAAATTTGTCGGCTATAAATTTCACAGACCAAAATAGAGTTACAAACTTTTAAGTTTAGATAGTTAAGCCTACCAATAAGTGATATGTTCATCCATCGAGATGATATGTCATTTATGGTACCATGCTCAACTTTTTAAACTATTAGATATATAAGGCATATCCAGTCTCATCATTTTCAAATATATATATATATATATATATATATATATATATACCATTTTCACAAATTTAAAATTACATTATATATATATGTTAAATTTAGATTTTAAAATCTTATTTTCAAAATAAAAATAGCCGACAGAGCTGCGAGAAAATTAGCTAAAATTTGTCCCTTGATAGCGCGGAGGGGAACAAAAGTTATATCGAATTGTAATAAAATCATTGACCATCTTGCTAAACGTTCAGAAAGATTTGGTCGGTTCATCAAATATTGCAATGAATTAAATTTCAAAATAAGGGTAATCTTATAAAAAAGCATGTAATGTCTAAGCTTTTGAGCACAGAAAATTAAAGCTAGACAATGCTTCTCAAGAGGCGAATACTTTACCTTTGTCGGTATTAGACATCGACTTAAGTAGTAGAGTGTAATTTCCTTACCTTCGTCTTTGACCTAAGCTTACTGGGCTCGAAGAGAGTCATTTAAGGCCACGGTATAAGTATCAACAATTTTCTCGGGATAGGGGCTGCCAAAACATGAGGTGTCATTAAGTAATTCTTAATGATACACCAAAATATATGCATTTTTAGACCCATATTTTATACTCATTTTTGGTGATATTGCACTTCAAAGGAAAGTATTTTTCATGTTTTATTGCAGTTTGTTGATTTTTAGGACTTGGAGCAAAAATGAAGCAAAAAAGATGAAATTTGGAGTCAAAATAAATTTTTTGAAAAATTGTTCAGTCCCGACGCCGCCAGACTGGGCGTTGGCGGCGTCGTTTGACAAAAAACATAGATTATATTCATGGGCCATTGGAACTGACGGCACCAGTGTTGATGCAGGCTCTGTTTCTAGAAAATTTGACGAATTTGGATGCTTTTTGAATAGTTTTTGGATGTACATATTGAAAAACTGACCTTAAGCTCTATTTAGAGCCGAAATTGATCAGAGAAGACTCTCTTCGCGCTCCTCCGCTCGCTCTTGGTCTCTCTTCGCATCTCTTCGCCCCCTTCGTGATACTTTGCATCCTTCCACACAATTCCACACCATTAATCATTTATTTTCTTTATAGTTTTGAGATTTTGTGATGAGTTTAAGTGTGAATTCTTCTCCAAGAGTGTTGGAGCGGGAGAGAAGTGAGAGATTTCTTCTTCCTATATTTTCTAAGAGAGGATACAAAGAATTTGCTTTGAGAAAGAATTTCAGATAAGTGATGTTTGTTTATTATTATCGTATGAACTATTTTTATATATGAAATTTGTATTTTGTTGTATCTTTCTCATGAAGTCTGAATAGTTTCCTTTATCTTTCTCCCTACTCTGAGATATAGTGAAATGAAGAGATAATTTAGATTTGCCTATGTTAAACTTTAAAATAATTTGTGATGTTTTTTTCAACTCCGCTCTTAATTTACTTTTGATATGTCCAATTAAATTGTTAAATGGAGTATGAGTTCTACAATAGAGTGAAAATCACATGTAAGTCCATGAAAGAGTATTTCGTTCATGAAATTAAGTGCAAATAAATAGGGAAATTTACATTGTTGGGTCTAGAATTTGAGATTTTTAGGATGGCAGACTAAAATCCCCAATTTTATCTTATTATTTAAGATTTAAAGCGAGAGTTAGCCTTTATGTGAAGGGAAGTGGGAGCTCTGGAGTGGGAGCCAGTATCCTCCTTGTCTAGCTACAAATTTAGGGACTAAATTTGAGATTAACCAATTATTTTCTATAACACTGAATCAAATAGAGAGTTAAAATTGCTCCTATTTGGCACAATACAAGTTTAAATCATTTATTTTATCTCATTTCACCAAAAACTCATTGTAGTGGGAAAGATGTTTTTTCATGTTAGAAAACTTCATCACATAAACATAGTTTAGTATTTACTGTTTTAAACTTTGCATTTAAATTCTGCTAGTAGTTAATAATTTAGTTTTGATAGTATCTCAAACATTCGAAATTAGTGACATTAATTTTATTTTATTTTTGTGAATTTCCTAGTTAATTTATCATTTCAAATTTAAACCTTACTCATGGGATCGATATTTGGAACTTAAATAGAAAGCCTTATATTACTTGATAACGGTACATATACTTGCGTAGAATCCCAACTTTAAGTACTTAACGTTATTATTCATAAAATACCCATCAAGTTTTTGACACCGTTGTAAAGTGGAGTCAACTTTATAAATTTTATACAACTATATTTTCTGAGGTCACTTAACATCCTCAAAGGCCCGCTGACATTTCTCTTCCCAAATGAATTTGGTGTCTTTTTTAATTAATGTCGAGAACGACTGACACATACTTGAGAGATTAGAAATAAAGCTTCTCAGATATGTCAATTTTCTTTGAAAGGAATGTAGTTGTTTCAAGATTTTGGGAGGAGGCATTTCTAAAATAGTTTTTATCTTATCTGGGTCGATCTAGATTCCCCAATGACGAACAATGAATCCTATAAATTTTCTGGAGTTGACGTCGAAGACACACTTTAAGGGATTCAACTTTAGATTATATTATCGTAATCATTTGAACACGATCCTCAAATCATACAAATGGTTTATTTCCTGTTTGCTTTTGATGAACCAATCGTCCACGTAGCACTCCTCTTTGTTGTGAATGAGGTCTTTAAAGATCTTCGTCATATATCATTAATAACTCACTCTGGCATTCTTTAACCTGAATGGAATCACTGTATAGCAAAAGATCCTAATCAGTGTCCTGAGTTATAAGTGTTGCTTCCTCTGGAGTCATCTTGATTTGGTTATAACCCGACGATCCATCCATGAAAGACAAAATCTCATGTTTCAATGCAATGTCCACCATTAATTCTGGTATCGATAGTGGAAATTCATCTTCTGGACATGCTTTGTTTAAATCTCTGAAGTCGACACAAACACGAATTTATCCATTTTTCTTCTTAACTGGTACAATGTTGGCTAACCGTGTAGGTTATTACTCTTCTCTTATAAAGTTAGTGTCTATTAATTTCTTTACCTCAGCAATGACTTGTTGTTCTATTATAAGACACATTCTTATGAGAGCTTGTTTTAACTGCGGTCATGTTGGCACTAAAAAGTATGGTGTGGAGTTGTCCGTTGGAAGCTGTCGGCCGCCGGAATCAAAATCTAGTCGTTCGCTTCGAAAATGNATAGATATGCTATAAAGGACATTGGTTAATCTATAGGTTGAATAATCTTGAAGGCTGGTGTCGGCACAATTTTGTTTAAGAAGTTGTCCGTTGGAAGCTGTCGGCTGCCGGAATCAAAATCCCATCGCCTACTTTGGAAAGGCATTTAATATATATATATATAGTTTATAAAATATGAAATCAAACCGACCCCATATTTTTAATAGTTTAAATGAAAGAGCACTATACCTCGAACCCTGTATCTATCCCAAAAGATAAACACAAGACGTTAAGGTGAGGCTCGATCAAATAAACTAAAAAATATATGACATCTGTTTGGTATGCGAAACCATTTTATTTGTCGACAAGTTTTTCTATTTAATATGAAGAATTAAATAGGGTTTTTATTATGATGGGTTCAGAAAAGCTTTTTATAAGGGCAAGCTCTTATAGTTAATTACATCTCAGATAACCGAAGTCACCTAAGAAAACTCTCGAAAAAAATCAGGAAATGTTATCTTCAAAGAGGTCAAAAGATATGACTTTTCAATGAGATCGGATAAAGAGGTGTGAAAGGGGAATGACTCAATTTGGAACATTTTTTTGTAGAGTCCAAAGGAGGAAGAACTAGAGGATGTCACAGACCCAGAGGAGAACCATGGTGACTTCTCATGCTACCCTATGGTTTGGCTTTAGTTTAGAGGAGAAATATTTAAATGTTTTATCTTGTCAATTTTATTTGTTAGGGCTTAGATTCGTGTGAAATGATCACACGAATAACCTAGAATATACTAGGATTTAGGTCGTGACAAACAACAACCTCAGAATCTTAAGATGAGTTAGGGCTTAGATTGTACATCATAGTTTTACAAAAGCCTAAAGTAAAGGTTGAGGATTTATGTTTCATAAGCAAACAACCTTGAAATCCTATGGATTCTTATTTAATTCTAAGGAAATATATGTTGTTGTAGATCCTCTTGTTGTTAAAGATGGTCGTGCTGCCCACAATGCTAGCTCTGAGCTCCTCGTCGTGACAAGTTTAAGTTTTCTAATGTGTTAGGTTATGATGTCAAATCAGATGTCCCTATGGTTATGGTTTTTTTTAAATATTATGGGGCATATTAAAGTTGATTAGAGCGATACTGGTTAGGATCCTACGGTTCCCTCATTCTGACACCAGTATTTTCTATCGGATTCACTTAGTTCAAATGAATTTACTAAAATCAACTTAATGAATTTTGAACTTTTATTTAGATCGTAGGAAGTCTCGTTAGCAACCATAGGTTACCTCCTCCTGGGGATTCCCGATCAACTGATAAAGACATTTTAATTTAGTTGCAATTGTTGTTTTGTGATTTTTGTGATTAAATTTGAGTGTCTTATATTTTAAATGTTGTGGCGGTGAATTTTATCTTGATTGATTTTAGTTTTGGTTTTGGTTTTACGGCTATCTTAGCAGTTTTGGTTTTCATGAAGGGTGACATCTTTGTTCAGCATGCAAGCTCAAGATAAGTACATAAAGGTAAATGCATTAATTTAAAAGCATACCTACCGATTCTTCTCGTTCCACCACCTGAAAGGTAAGTACTTGCAAGACATGTCTATAATTTTATAGGGAATTTAAATTGCAAGAGTAGATGAAGGTTTAGCTACCAAACTCCAAGTTATGATTTTGTCGAGTCTCAAAAGATCCTAGTGGATGATTTTATAATAAAAGTATGACAAGTTTAGCCTGCCCTTCAGAATGTCCAATAGATTTTAAAATGCTCGGGTAATGACCCTAGATCACTTTGAACATCTCTTGAAATATCTAAGTTCATTTTTGGACTAATCATATTGTTCCATTAATCATTCAAGGTTGAAGTGTGACTACCCCGTCGCTCAGTGAAACTTAATAATTTAATTATCCCCAGGATAGGGTACTCGATAAATCAATTGATATTCCTTTTAAGAGTTATGTGAGTGAGTGCCCCTAAGGCAAGTTTAAGACATTTAAAGGTTGTGGTGCCCGGAATTAAGGTCAAGCTTGTAGTGTTTAAAGATATTAATCACCAATCTTATTAACCTCTAAATCCAATCAGTTGAGTTTAGGCGTCGAGCCTAGGTCACTACTAAGCCTTTAACAATCATGATAAGTGAAATGTCGATTATCAAAATTTTGATTCAAGTGATGTGTATCCTTATTAAATGATCACATCATCCTCAACTTTGGGCTTAAGAAAAGTAAATCATCATTTTTTCTATCTTAAGCCCATCACATAAAAATCATTTGATCTTAATTGACTTCTAATCCATGAAGATTAGGAGGATTATGATTTTGTTAATGTTGTGCAAGGGTCGTGAGTGGGTTTCTACCTTTTTAATCTCATTGTATTTCAATCATCCGAACAGATAAGATCAAAATTACCCACTCCCTTGGTTAGTCCTAAATTTTGATTAAGGCGTCAAAGTCTAAAATGACTATTTTAACCTTGGACATTTCTCCTCATAAGTCATTAAACACAACTCAAATTACTTTGAGGGTTTAGAGTGTCATAATCATGAGGTAATTACAATATCTAGAGGAGAATATGTGGACCTCTCAAAATTTAATTTGATTTAATTATTTATTTGAGCTTAGAAAATAAGATTCTTTAGAAATTGATTTATTTGACTTTCCAAAATAAAGTTTTTATTTATGAGAAAATTAATAGAGGTTTTCCTAGACTAGAGAAATACTTAGACAAAATTACATGATTTTTTTAATTAAATTAATATAATTAATTTAATGGGAAAATGAAGAAAAGCCACTTTTAGGCTATTAAAATTTATTTTTAACTTAGGGAAATTAGGAAAAATATTTTAATGAGTCCCAAGTGGTCAAAGGACAATTAGGCATATTTTGAAATGTTTTGATATTTTTGAGAATTTTAATTATTTTTAATTATTTTAAAATTCAAAAGAAACTTGAAAATTAAATATTTTCTTAAAGTAATTTTTTTCTAAGTGCCTCTGAGCACAAGGAACTCAAAAAACCACTTTTCATAGTTTTCTCAAGTGTGTTTAATTTAATATAATTATTTTTGTACAAAAATATAAGGTTCCTTAGAAAATCAACTTTAATATCTGAACTTAATCAAATAATTTTTATTTTTTACAGTGAGAAAACATGATTATTATGAACAATGTGAATTGATTTTGACAATTTTTTATGAGGACATTATTTACCAAAATTCACACAAGATATTTACAGTTAATTAAATTTAGAAATTTATAGGATGATTCAAAGCATCATGATATTTTCTTAGACTTCTCTGACCATATGAAACCTATTAAAACTATTCCGATAATTTTTTAAAAGATATTTTGATTTATATAACTAAAATAGCCAAAATGGTCACCTTAGCTTGAACATTAGGGCTAGAAGCATAGAAATGTCCTCTGACCTTAGAAAAATTAGAAGACATGGCCTCTATCATGAGGAATGAACCCTCCAAATTTCAAGTCATGGTGAATAATATTTAGTCATGGAGAATTGAAATACCACAGAGGGATTTTAATTCATTAAAAATTAGAGAATGAGAAAATAATTTTTATTTTTAGTCCACATTATTCTCCTCTATTCACTGAGCAAGAATGTGTTATTATTTTATTTCTTTATGATTTTTCTAGAGAAAGATATGGATTTTTGAAGTTTAGGCATTTAAAATAATTCAAAAATCCATATTTTTCTATTTATCCAGTGCGGCGCCAACTCAACCTACGGTGGCTCCGAACTCACACGCGGCGCGCTCCCATTCGATGTCGCCAACCACGTAGCCACCTCGTCAGCCCGCGGTTCACGTGCCCTATCCTCGTTCGACTTCATCAGGACCGTTCAATGGATAAACGCATGATCGGATGACGTCCGTTCATTGTCCCCAAGTGACATAACCTGAAAAACGTTCACACTAAAACCTTAATATCTTGGTTTAGACTGAACCAAATTGCATGGGGTTTGTTTCTAAACCTTCATCAACTCAAGACGAACAAATCTATATGGTTAATCATGTATGAAATCATGCCGTTACAAATGGAAAATCAAAATAAGTACAGATTAGGGTTGAGGTTCAATACCTTTGTCTGAGAGGGGAGGCCTCAATCAGATGGTTGTGGTAGCTTCGATTGGACCCAACAAACCTTTGGATAAAGTCTCAAGCCTTGGTGAATTGTCTAGGTATGGTTTCTACCAAGGTCGATTTCAGGTGTTGGTCTAGAGCTATGCTAGAGGCTATTTCAGAGGGGGTTTTTGTGTGGAATCAACCTCTTTCACTGTGGAGATGGTGTGTGCACAATTAATTGAAGTTTGGTACACTATGGTGGAGTGGAGAGATCTATCCTAGTTTTAGGGCAAATTTTAGTGGAGAAATTGACTCTAAGGGGTGGTTATCAGTGGCTGAGAGCAAGGGGATTGCACTTAGGATGGTTTGTAGAAGCTCTAGTGAGATTTTGGCAAAGTTTTCTTAAGGTTCCCAGTACTCTCTTCCATAGCCGTGGAGAGCTCCATCTAAAGCCATGGCTATCTAGTGTAGCTCAGAGCTATGAATTGGGTACTAAAGCTTGCTGAGGAGGAAGGAAGAAAGGCTCTAATGGACATTGGGAGTGAGCTAAGTCAGGGAGGTTTAATTTTGGGTGTTGGCCACTTGAGGCTCCTTTGGGCTTGATTTTTTCGGTAGCTGAGGAGTTGGCTGGTCAGGTTATGGTCACTTCTTGTCTTGGGGAGGCCAGAGGGTTCTTAATGATGGTTAATTCTTAAGGGTAAGTGATGATGGCTAAGATATTTGAGTTTACACCAAATATGGGGTGAAATCCCTTAAATCAAGTGACCATTGGTCAATAGCTCATCTTGGCTGGTTTAGGTGGGTTTAGCCTGGTCCATAGGGTGTATTTGGTGGTTATGGTGTCATCAATTTTGTGGCTTAGGCATGGCTAAGTCAATTTTGGTGCATGGGTTCAATTTGGTCAAAATGGCTAGAAGTTGGGTTTGGGTTAGGATAGCCATGACATTGAACTCAATTGATTTATCAACATTGTTTAAATGATTGTCATGAAGGTTTTTTGAGTAGGATTAAAGTAATTTTGAGTTCAATGGGAAGCTCAATTTGAAGGATTTTGAGATTTTTGTCAGTTTGGGCATGTTGGACTAGACTTGGGTTTAGGTTGAGCTAGGCATTGAATTTGGTTCAATTGAATGGTCCAAATGATCAAGAAAAATGTTATGAAGATTTTTTATGAAGGAATGGAGTGAAAATTTTGGGGTTAAGGCTTTCAATTCGGTGGAATTTGGAGCATGGCCAATTTGGGGTAAAATTGGGGATTTTGAATGTGGGTTAAAATTGAGTGAAATTTAGGCTTGACCAAGGACAATTGAAGGTCCAATTGGATGTGTAGGATTTTTATGAAAAGTTTAGGATTCAAATTGAGGCAGTTGAGTGGATCGTATGGTTCAATTAGTTGAGATCAAGTCATAGGGTCAAAATTGAGGTTTTAGATTTGGATCAAAATTAAGCTCATAGCATGGGTTAATTAGACTTGTATTTGGTTTATATTGATCATATAAAAGTTTAATTTAAGATTAGGATTGAAATTTAGGGGAATTGGGGCCAAATTGATAGACATTTGGGATGAATTTGGGGAAATTGGGCCTTTAAGGGCAATTTGGGGGTTTTGGTCAAAATGGTAAAATTTGTAAAATTAGGTTCAATTGAAGGATACAAATTAGTTTTGGAGAGATTTGAAGTAATTTTTGATGTTTTGGGAAAGTTTGGGGTGTCAGGGGTATTTTTGGAATTTTGGCAAATTTGAGTGTATTTTGGCAATTTTGGAATTTTTGGATGGCTTTGGTCAATTTGGGTATTTTGAAATGGTTTGAAATAATTTTTGTAGAAGTTTGGGTATTTTGGATGAATATTTAGGAATTTTGGTCAAATTTATGGTTTATTTAGGTAGTTTGAGTGGATTTGGGGGCAAAAGGTCAATTTGGATATTTTGGTGGAATTAGGGTGTCAACCAAAGCATCAGAACTGGTGCCAGAGGTGCCAGAATCAAAAGAGGAGCTAGACTACAGTGAATAGACACCAGAGGCACAACAATAGATATCAGAGACACCATAGACGATTATGAACGATTTTTTGGCAAATTTTGACAATTTTTTAGATGTTCTAGAAGGCTCTAAGTAATTCAAACACCCCATGGAGTGGTTCAATGCTTTTAGACACTTGGGGAAAACTCTTGAATGAAGAGATATGTCTCTTGGATGAAGGGATTTGCCTCTTGGTGTGAAGAGGTGTGTCTTTTGAGAGAAAAGGAGGGATTTTTGAATTTCTTTAGAGCAGAGGGGTTGTTATTATTCTTAAAAAGGAGTATTGTGGAGTCTTTGAGGAGTCTAGTCTAGTCAAGTCTTGTGAAGTCTTTGGAGAGTCTTGTCTTGGTCGATTAGAGTGGGTGGAGAGTCTACGATTAGGTCTTGTGTGTAGAGAGAATTTTGTTCTAGAGTTGTAAGAGGAGAGGGAAGGTGATAGGTTTCTTCTTCAATACACTTCTAAGAGAATTCAGTGTTGATTGTAAAGAGAGAAAGTGCTTCAAGAGAACTTCAAGGGATTTGCTTGAGGAGGAGTTTGAGATAAGTTTAATTCTTTTTTTTCTTGTTTTGTAAACTTATTTTTATATATATAATATATGTTTTGTTGTATTTTCCTCATAAATTTTGAGAAGTCTTCTTTGTCCTTCTCTCTACAATGAGATTTGGTTTTGTGAAGAATTAACATAGTTGTTCAACATTTTAAATGTCAATAAATTGTGGTGATTCGAACTCTGATCTTAATTTAATTTTTAATCTGGTTAATTGAAATATTCAAATTTTTAGGAAACATAAGATCCGAAAGGGCTATGCTTCCTACAACAAAGTGAGCATCACATTCAATTTCATGGATGAGAATGTAGTCCATGGGGTTGAGTGTAAATAAATATGAAATATACTTTGATGGGCGTAGATTGAAGATTTTAGGGGGACAGACTAAAATCCCCAATTTGGTCCAGTTGTTTAGAAACTAAACTGAGATGTTAGCCCTCAGGCGAGGGGAAGTGAGAGCCAGTATCCTACCTGTCTAACCATAGATTAAGGGACCAAACTCTGGATTAGCCAATGTTCTTAATGCATTAAACAGAGGGTAAAAATAGGATTGATCCACTTTAGCAAAATAGAATTTTATATAATTTTAATTACTTCACTAACGATAAACTCATTGTAAATGGGAATGATGATTTCTTAAATTTGAACTCTTCATCACAAACTTTGTTTAGTCTTAGTAAATTCAACTTTGAAGTTTAGAAAATAATCTAGTTAACTTAGTTCTTTTAGTTACATTTCCATTAGCATACATTAAACTTACTTTCAACCTATTTTTCTTGCTTAAGTCTTTATAGTTTGAATATTGTGTTTTACATTTTTACTATAAAAATTTCCGCCTCCCTGTGAGATTGATACTTAGGATTCCATTAGAGTCTTTTATTACTTGAGTTATACGTATACTTGTGTTTGCAAACTGGTGGCTATTTTAAATTAAGAATATACATTAAATCACCAGGAGTGTTGGCTTAAATATTTTATAAGATAAACTTTACTGAACTGAAGTAACTATTATTGTGATTGATCTGCATATTTCCTTATTTAGTTGTTGTGTGTGTTGTAGTGTTGAAAGACATTTACAACACATACACATAGTCATCGCCCATCAATTTTTCTTTTTGGTTGCATCAGAAACACCTTGGTTGCTAATGTGGAGGAAAGGGAGTGGGTTGATCATTTTAGGGGTTCAAATAGTTTGAAGCTGGCTCCTCCTGGGAAGGAAGTGAATAGTTTAAATCAAAATGTGTTTGTGGGGTCTGAGGTAACCATTTACCCTGTGGGGGGTGCGGAGGAAGTGATACGAACACTGGCTCAGGAAGCATTGGCTACAACATGACATGAGTTAGAGGTGAAGTGAAAAATTTTGAACAGTAGAAGATAAAAGTGGGGCAACCAACAACTAAAACATTTGGAGGCCAGTAACATAACCAACGAGGAATTTCATTACTATTCTGATGCAGATAGAAAGGCTTATTTTCCTAGATGCTCTAAACAGGGGAATGTTTTTTAACATGATTAATATCCTTATCTAGAATATTAAGGGTATCGCTGATCCTAATTCCCTTAATAGATTAATGCAATTGGTAAGGATCAATAATTTATGGTGTTTTATCATATTGGAGCCTTTGGTGCGGGTAATTAAGCATGTTGAAACTACTTAGACAACATGAATGTATTATTAATACCTACAACAAAATCTAGTTTTTTTTCACAAAAAGGAGATTAATGTGGAGGTGCTGAAGAATTAACAATAATTTATGCATGTTTATTTTAAAAAAGATATACTGAAGAGTTGTGCTACATTAGTGTATGCTAGAACCGTCTACTATATAAGATTGGAGCTTTGGGAGAAGTTTAAGACTTTGAGCTTTAGGATTAATGGTAATTGGCTAGTTGGTGGTGACTTCAATATGGTCACTTGCAATTTGGAAATATAAGGGGGCGGGGCGGTGGGCACAAACCAGCTAATTCTAAACTTATGATTGGCTTTACTAACGCATTATTAGAGGCCGAATTGTTTGATCTAGGATACATTGGTCCTAGATTTACATGAAAGAGAGGAAGGGTCATTAAAAGATTAGATCACATTCTTGTTAACTAAGAATGGTTGAAAAATTTTACCATGTCAAAGGTGCACCATCTAGCTAGAATATGCTCTGACTATCATCTATTATCACTATGAATTTCATTCGCTAAGAATCCGAAGGTAAAACCTTTTAGATACTTGAACTCTAGGTATAATCACCATGTATTTTTGAAATGTGTAAGTTATAATTGGAAGACCGATGAGCAAGAAATTCTAGGGATATCTTATGGAAACTACACAAAAACTGTAGCTAATGCACTTAGATGTTGGAACTATAAAGACTTTGGTAATGTACATTACAAGGTGAGAGGAGCTAAGGCTGAGGTACAAAGATTGGAATATTTAAATGTGGTGAGTGTTCAAATTTATTCAGACTTAATCACGACACACAAAAGTCTAATACAAGCAATAAAATGGGAAGAGGACCTCCTCAAACAAAAAACTTGGGAGTTTCACTTCAAGGAGGGTGATAGAAATTCACATTACTTCCATGTGTGTACAAAATGTAAAAAAAGTTTTAATGTGATTATCAAAATAAAAGATAAAAAGGGTGATTGGATCTCTACACTATTTTCAAAATCTTTCAATGGCGGGGAAGTTGGCTCCCCTATTAATAATGTTATGCAAGAAAGTCAGAGGGAATTTCTCAGTAACATAGAACTTACATTGTACCTAATGAGGAGGAAATTTATGTAACTGTGGATACTAATGATGACAAATAGGGCTGTGGGATCAGATGACTTTACTGCTAACTCTTATAAAACATGTTGGGAGGTGGTGAAGAAGGAAGTGATTATTGTTATTCAAAGCTTTTTTAAGGAGGAAGCATGTTGCAATTACTTTCAACATCTACTGTAGTTCTCATCCCCAAGAAAAATATAAGAACTTACTGAGAATATTTTTAGAGCTTTGTTTGACATCAGTGATATCTAAGATCATCAGCACAATCATTGGGCCTTGGCTTCATACTTTACTTACTTTCATTATTTTAGTTAATCAGTCTGCCTTTACAATAGGCAGAGTTATCACTGACAATATCCTATTCGCCTCAGAACTTATCCATGTTTTGGATAAAAAATATAGAATTGACAACCTGATCATGAACCTAGACTTCATAAAGGCTTATGGTTTATATTGAAATCCAAGTCTTGATAAAAAAACACAAACACTAATACAAAGTACCTATCTTATGTCTTCTCCCTAAGAAATTCCTGGGGTTTTCTTCAAGCAATCTTCAAACTCTTTTTACACAATCAAAGACTCTTCTCTCTTACACAAACTCTCACTAACATGAGCTCACACTCCCTCTAGTTACTTCTACACAACAAAAATTCCTCATTTTTGCTCAGTCATTGGCCCCTTTTGATCCCCTTTTAATAGATCTCCAAAATTCGGCCAAATTTATTGAATCTTCTAGAGAAACCATTTCTGACACCATAGCTCCCATCTCGCTTGATTGATGGCGCTATGGCAGCAAGCGCTAACTCTATGACCCCAATTCAAGTTATGTTATTTTGCTCCATTTTCTCTAAATATCCATTCCTTGTACCTTATACAAAAAAACATGCAAAATACCTTCATTTAGAGTGTAATATCATAAAAAATGTGCATAAAAGAAAAATTAAATGTTTATTAAAAGCAGGTAACTTTTAGATGGATCGAAGATGCCATATTTATACTAATGTAAGGAAGGTCTCTGTTGAAAGAATGTTTAGAGTCCAACTCAACTTTCAAGATATTTCTCGAATGACGAGGTCTAAGTGTCAAGTGTACTTGAGCAGGACTGTGAAGAAACCATTGGGAAGTTAAATTAGAGAGTATATTGACTTTGCATTATCTAAACTCCCTATTACTTATCTTGGAGTGAATTTGCTTAAAGGTAGAGTTCTGATACACCTAAAATATATAGTATTTTTAGACATATTTTTATACCTATTTTTGAGATATTGCGCTTTAATGAAAGGTATTTTTGTGTTTTTCTTACACATACAAGTAAAAATGGAAAAAAATGCTTAAAAGAGTAAAAAAGGATCAAATTTGGAGCAAAAAGGTGAAAAATTGTGCAAAAGAGTTTTGGCGCTTAAGCGTCAAATCCATCGCTTAAGCGCCGGTTAAACAGAGAAGACCATGCCTAAGCGCCGAGACCCCGCACTTAAGCTCCAGTGGCAGTTACTAACGATTAAAATCAGTTGTCACAAATTTTGAAGAGGTTTTTTAGGCGCCCATTGACTTAATAGATGGTTGTAACCACCATGGACTAATATTATCATGAAAGGATGCATCTCTTGGGCAAATACATCCAATCAAGATACATTTTTAAGAGATCCCAAGGCACCTCTTGGAAAATTATAAAAGAAAGAAAAGAGGACTTAAAAAAGAGTCCTGAAAATATTGGCAAGTTTTGAAAGTTCCNGAAAGAAGAAAGGACTCAGAAAAGAGTCCTGAAAATATTGGCAAGTTTTGAAAGTTCTTCTCGGGGGAGTTAGTTTGGAGAGATTTTCAGGAACCACTTTTTATTTACTTTATCCTTTTTGTTATTTTGTTTTGAGTGATTGTAAAAGAGAAGAGATTCAAAGGAACTTAAAGAGTTTGGTGGAGGACTTAAGATAAGTTTTTATATTTTTGTTTTAGACTACTTTTGGTTTTAATTACTTGTTGTTGTTTGACAATGATTTTTCTTTTAAACTAAAGTGTGGTTTTGTTTTCTCCATGGATTCTGAGTAGTTTTCTTTATCTTTATTGTTAAAATGATAAGTAATTAAGTTTTAGATGGAAGTTTTTTAAAGTATTGATCTTTAATGTTGGAAGAAGTTGTGATGATTTAAATTCATGTAGTTCATTTACTTATTGATTTGGCCAATCCAGATGTTAAAATTTGTTGTGAGAACAAATAAGAACCGGGCTGGTATTATCTCAGTCAACAATTGGAAAGAATCACATGAGGTTGTATGAACGAGAATGTAGTACATATTATTGAGTGCAAATAAATAGGAAAATATTCATTGTTGGGTGTAGAGTTAGAGGACTTTAAAGTGACAGGTTAAAGGCCCCAACTTGGTTTATTGTTTAAGGTTCTAATACGAGAATGTTAGCCCTCAGGTGGAGGGAATCGAGGAAACTGTAGAGTGGGAGCTAGTATCTTCTCTGCCTAGCCGATCTTCATAACTATTCAAACTTTAAATCAGCCAATTGTTGAGCTCATTTTTTGTTGAGGTTTAGTTTTTCCTCTTTAGTAGCCTAGGGTCTAGCCATATATGACTTTTCTTATTGACTATTCCTAGAAAACTAGACATGGAACCCTCACCATTAGAAATTCTATTTTTCCTGTTGACTATTTCTCGAAAACTAGACATGGAACCCTCACCACTAGAAATTCCAAACCCTTCTCCACTCAGCTTGAAGTTTAACATATTGCTCTCAACCTCTAAATACTTAGTAGGTGGGGTCACTATGGAGGAAACTCAGGATGAGCCACCCTTAGGATTGCTGGACCTTAGGGTTGACCCTGGGTGTTGGTCTGGAGCTAAGGAATTCACTACACTCACTACACTTATCTACACTCACAATCACTCACAACCCTGAACTCAAATTTCTAGCCTAGATCCCTTAATCTTTTGGGATACTCATGTAGATGGTCCCCTAAACCTACTAGCCCTAGGGCTATGGTTTGGCTAAGACC